>JAMPIV010019517.1:0-55371 GCA_024509875.1 Oreohelix idahoensis | reverse complement strand
ACGCAAGAAACCGCAGTATAACCAGGCAGAGAAATGAAAGCATTAGGCTACCTACAAGGCTGAGAGAGCCAGGAAAACTAATCACCAATATCCGCGGCTTATCTGCAGCGTGGACTAAGACTCTCATACCGATCCTGATGACTTGTGAAACCTCCTGGATTATAATTTCAAGGATATCAAAAAGACAGCTGCTGCATAACATGCCGGTGAAGTCCGACTTGGAACAAGAAAAGGCAATGGACACCTGGTGGAACAGAGGGAAGTCAACACGAGAAAATAGAGAGAAGAAATATGGCATGGGAAACAATACTTAGGAGCTAAAACACACACAGGACAAATGGAAAAATATAGAGAAAATATGTGATACTCATTGACCAGAAGTCAAAAGAACAAATGTGACTTACCTATTACTCCTAAGGGTCCTACGGGCAGCGTGGTGCAACAAGGCCATACCAAAGGATTGGGAGATTGCCATTATAACACCGATTTTCAAAAAGGGTGACAATCGACAATGTGGAAACCACAGAGGCATATCCTTTCTCAGTGTCCCTGGTAAAATCTACTCTAGAATCCTAGAGCAGAGACTCCGATGCCTAGCTGAGCCACAATTGGATGAAGCCCAGTGCGGATTCCGAGCAAACCGAAGTACTCAAGACCTAATCTTCACACTCAGGCAGCTGAGTGAAAAGGCCCTCGAGTACAAGAGTGAGATCCATCTTTGTTTCATAGATCTGGAAAAGGCGTTTGACAGGGTCCCCTGGAGCAAACTTTGGGACTGTTTGGCAAGAAAGAACATTCCAGCACCTCTGATTCATGCTATACAGAGCTTCTACAAGTCTTGCAGAAATTATGTGAGGAAAGCAAACTATAAGTCAGAAGAGTTCAGGACCACCACTGGTGTAAGACAAGGCGATATCCTGTCACCTTATCTTTTCATACTCCTCATGGACGATGTCATCAAGGCATGTAAGGAGAGAACAAGAAAGTATTCAGTGGGTTACTGGAAGATGAGACAGGTCTGTATTTCAGAGCTAGCATTTGCTGATGATGTTGTCCTGATTGCTAAATCAGAGACACATCTCCAATCCAACCTGCAAGTCTGGAAGGAAGAGCTGGAAAAGAGAGGGATGGTCATAAGCAGCTCTAAAACAAAATCCATGGTGATATCACAAGAAGAAAGAAAACATCAGATTAAGTTGGGAGAACAGGTCCTGGAGCAGGTCGACCACTTTAAATTTCTCGGAGCTATTATAGACCGAAAGGGGGGCATCAAAGAAGAGATGGCCACTCGAAAAGCAGCAGCTGGGAGACTTTATCAGGCCATAAATCGAGGATTCCTCAGCAAGAAAGAGGTTGGTAAGAAAACGAAGATGGCTGTATACCGCTCCACCTATGTCCCAGTCTTGACATATGGATGCGAGTCATGGGCAATGACTAAAACCCACAAAAGCCAGATCCAAACCTCAGAAATGAGGTATCTGAGGAAGGTGGTTGAAGTAACAAGAAGAGACATGGTCCGCAACCAGACGATACGTCAAGGCCTAAAATCCCACCCGCTGCAGACCCAAATAGAACAGTCCCAACTAAGATGGTTTGGCCATGTCTGCAGAATGGGAGAAGATCGGCTACCACGACAAGCATGGGAAACAAAGAGCCAGGGATCCAGACCTCCAGGACGACCCAGAGTCCGCTGGGAGGACAACATTAGACAATCTTTGAAGGACCGAGGACTAGAATGGAACCAGGCCAGGAAGAAGACAGCTGATAGAATAGTCTGGCGCTCTCTCTTCCAAACCTCTACACCTCAGGGTAGAAGGGGAACGACTAAGTAAGTAAGTATTTTCAAGACAACCAGGTATAATGAGTTTTACCAACATATGATAAACTGTTTAGTACATGGCTCCAGCTCAGTGAGAGCATCCAGACCGCAGCGCAAACAGGCAACATAAGACAAATGTATGACGGTATAAAGAAAGCACTTGGCTCCCAAAAAAGTAAGACGGCACCGTAAAAAACCATCAGCGGAGAGAAGCTAACCGATAAGGGTAAGCAGATGGAGAGGTGGGTCGAGCACTACTCTGAGCTTTAGGCTAGAGAAAATACCGTTACGCCTGCAGCCCTTGATGCTGTCAAATGTCTGCCAACTATGGAGGAGCTGGATGCCGAACTAACATTAGAGGAACTCAGCAAGTCCATTGATAGCTTGGCCTCTGGCAAAGCACCAGGCAGTGATGGGATTCCTCCTGATTTAATCAAACGCTGTAAGAGCACGCTATTACATCCCCTGCATAGGATGCTGTGCCAGTGCTGGGAAGAGACAACTATTCCACAAGACATGCGAGATGCCAAGATTGTAACACTGTATAAAAATAAAGGAGACAGAAGTGATTGCAATAACTACAGAGGCATCTCTCTTCTTAGTATTGTTGGTAAGGTTTTTGCCAAAGTCATCTTAATGCGACTACACAAGTTAGCTGAGCGCATATATCCAGTCACAGTGTGGATTCCGAGCTGGCAGATCAACAACAGACATGATCTCTCTCCGCCAGCTTCAGGAATAATCAAGAGAGCAGAAAAGGCCTTTATATATCACCTTTATAGACCTCACAAAAGCATTTGACCTGGTTAGTAGGGATGGACTCTTCAAAATCCTCCTGAAAATAGGCTGCCCTTCTAAAATGCTGGAAATGATAAAGTCATTCCATGACGACATGAAGGGAACAGTCCAATATGCTGGAAGCACGTCACAGCCCTTTGACATACGAAGTGGTGTTAAACAAGGCTGTGTTCTGGCTCCGACCCTCTTTGGGATCTTCTTTGCCTTACTTTTGAAACATGCATTCAGAGATGCAACTGAAGGAATATGCCTTCACACTAGGTCAGATGACCGTCTGTTTAATCTTTCAAGGCTGAAGGCAAAAACAAAAATCAGAAGGGCCACTATAAGAGACTTGTTGTTCGCTGATGATACTGCAGTCGTCACTCAAAGCTAACAGGAGCTTCAGAGCTTGATGAATCGCTTCACTAAAGCATGCAAGGACTTTGGCCTCACAATAAGTCTAAAGAAAACGAATGTGCCGAGTCAGGATGTGAGTGCTGCACCAGTTATCACTATCGATAACTATGAATTGGCAGTGGTGCACCACTTCACATACCTAGGGTCTACCATCAATGACAAACTCTCACTGGATACAGAAATCGACAGCCGCATTGGCAAAGCTGCAGCTATCTTTGCCCGCCTCACATCGCGTGGATCCAGCAACATGGGAGGATGAAGCTGCCGATCACACTAAGTGGCGATGCTATTTACGGCGCCACCTCAGATTGGGCAAAAAGAGGCTCACACAACAAGCAGAGGAGAGGAGAAAACGTCGAAAGGAGCACCAGGAAAATAAGCAGCTGAGGGCTGCCACCTCAGGGGCGCATTCCCATGGTCAGTTATGACTGCAGGGGCTATTATTATTATTAGTACATGACAAGAACGATAGACAGCAGTTAGTCCTGTGAAGTAGGAAACAATAGACCTTGGTAAATTTTCATCCCTGGCGGTCAGGCCAGTATCATCTAATATATGCCAAGTTGAACAGGAAAAATATCAGAACTTTTTTGTAAAGACAATGTTGACATATGAAGAATTTTAGAGGGCAGAAAAATATTGACAGCAGTAGTTTTATTGTATAAATAATTGAATTGAATTTGTTGCTGTACCAAACTGCCAACCTTAAGTGAAGGTTGGGCTCATCATTTCACCTTCACTACTTTATTCTGTGTAAATAAAGTTTCACCATTATTTCCTACTGCTGTCAGAGTGAAGTCCTTCGCCAACTCGTGACATCATTCACCATTTTGTCAGTTGTGAAATGTTGTCATACATTGAGAGAAAGCAGAAGTTTAACACCACCATACATAAATAAGCTGCCTACTGTTAGGGTAGTGATACGAACCCTATATGATCAACAATAAGCCATAATAGAGAAGTAGGGAATAGTAGACACCATCATCACTAGTACAGTGATGTCTCTAACATGTCACCCCTCTACAGCAATTTCTGCCGTGGAGCTATTTAAAAAAAAAAACTAGGCAAAGCAGGGGTCCACAAATGAATTTCAGATTACAAATACTCTTACATGATTTGCTTTTAAATAACCCAGCGTAATGTGGGATCTTAATCTGGCTTGATAATTGTAAGAATCGCTATTTAATTTCTCATGTTTTCAATAAGTTACTGCACTTTTTACAAAGCACAATGGGTTTAGATACATACACTTGTCATTCGTTGCAAAGCCAGAACAAGGCGAAGCCAGCCTGGGGTTATTAGTTCCAATTCCAAGCTGATCAGAGCCAGTGCAATGGTTGAAGGTCGGTAGTGCAGCAGCCCATGCCATGTCAGGCAGCGAATCATTTTGCGCATGACACGAGAGAGATGCTCTGAGGGGCTCTGGTTGCTCTGGCTGGACAACAGGTGGGGGTAGTGCATGATTAGCACTACATGGATCTGAGGATAGAAACATACTATAAGTACACCAGTTTATAATAAGCTTACAAACCAGCAGTATAAGTTGCCTGTGGTGTACTGCTACAAAATTCTAGCACATTCTAGTCACAACGAAGCCAATCTTGCAACACAAAAATTTTACTTGTAGACCTGATTTGTCATTGGGACAACATATATAATGAGTGCTTTTCTAGTAACCACTATTGTCTATAGCTTGTAGTATCCTATAGTTCCAGACAAGGGGTTGGCGTGACTAAGAGGTTTGTCGTCCGCTTCAAATTCTTGAGGTACCAGGTTTGGTTCCCAGTACAGGGAATATAATTTCTGGAAATTATTTTTTCAGAACCAGTGGTCCTAAGGATGTCATACTCTCCCCTGGTCTCATGGGTAGTGAGATCGGATGCCTAGCCTTCTCGAATAAGGGTGAAAAAATATAAGGTCCTGTGTGTAAGTTGCTTAAGTTAAAAATCCCACGGCACTTGGAAATCGTAAAGAGTAGGCCATAATGCCGCTGCCCTTGCAAAATTTAAAAAATTAGAAACCTACCCACCAAATATATTTATAGAATGTGTGATTCCTATATACACACATTGGGATTCTTGCTAGTGCTACCAAATTCGTGCATTGTACTGAGATCCTCCTAGTGTGATCTAAGGGAGGAGATTGGAGCAATGAAGGAGTTCTGTGTACAATGAAGATAGTCCTTAAACATCAAACCAAAGTTCCAGATTTGCAAATTCTTTTATGTTGTCAATCCAATTTTTTTTTTTTTCCAGTCAGGAAATTAAGGCAGACTTTGTTCAGCTTCACTGTATTTTCGTGCATGTAAAATCTAGACATTGGAACATGACATGAAGGATGGCCAAGGAAAGTGGACAGTTTGTTGCTGCTCTACAAAATGCCACCAGGCATGATGGTCACTGATTGCTTCTTCAGTATGTGGCCAAGGACCAAAGAAGAAAAGAATATGGACACTAAAAAATAAACAGAGCCAGACCAAAAAATATATATGGTGGAAACAATTTGTTGTGCACAGATCTTCAGAATATCATGTATGGATAATGTTCTAAATGTCTGTGCGCTGAATGATGTAAGACATGAGTATGGGGGCCATTAGACACAATAACAATACCAAACACACTAACTAAAAACACATAAACCTCATTAGTATGGGTACAAGTCAAGAACAAATGACTGTCCATGAAAATCCTTAAAGAAACAATCTGCAGAGAAACATACTAATAAAAGATAAGTGTGGAAACAATAACAAAGCGTTCCATGGAAAGTAGTGCCCTAGTTACCAACATGTTATTGGATGATGGAAGAAGAAAACTGACAGATAAGATTTACAATGATATTCTGAAACTTCAAGATAATAGAGAACACCGGCTACCAGGACAAACATAAGAAACCAAGAACCAGGGACCCTGACCTCCAGGATGACCCAAAGAAGGTCTATGCTGAACAAATTGAAAGTAGTAGATAAATAGAAATCCTAATAAGATAAACAGTAAAGGAATGAATCTGAAAGAATTGGGAAGAAAAAAAACTGATAGAAAAAAAATGCCACAGATGACAGAGAGAATGCAAGATTACTGGGTATGTAAGAAAAGAAAGGGAGAAAAACTAAAAGCCAACAACAGAGAGGAATGCAAGCACTCTGCATTTTTTCTGAGAGGGAAAAACGTCACCATCAGACAGAAATGCAAGGTCACCGCATTTATAAGAAAAGAGTGTTGAATGAAAAAAAAAAGAAGTGAAAAATAATCCCTTTTAAAAAACTTTTCATCATTTATGCTTTTTTCTACAAACATTAGGTACTAACCGTGTGAAGAAAATCAACTGCAGATGGCATTCGAATATCCCAGCTGAGTTTGTTCAGAATAACCATCTCCATGCGAGTGATCTCAGCAAATGAACATCCACACTTGCTTTTCCTCACAAGATCCGGAGTTGGGGGAATATTCTGTTGAAGAAAGAACCAGGTAGTGAAAATAAAACATTGTCACTATTGCCAGCAGAAGATTTAGTTCAAGTAGATATAAAGATTTCTTACCGTAATGTAATTCTAAAAATTCTTTCACTATTAAATTTAAAAAATTATTCCAAAATATTACATTTTATTTATTAAACCATCATCTATGGTTAATTCCTATTTCCCTCAAAACCATATGTGCTAATTTAGTCCATAATTTTATGTCACTCCACTATTTGTGCTAACCAGGCAAGTGCCCAATGGTACAAATGGTGAGAAGATGATGGTGTCAGACAGGACACATATATACACTGAGGAAAACTTGACAGCTTTGCATCTTGTTCTGGAATCTCCTGGGTAGGGCATGTAGGGGGAGGCCAAAAACAGATGAAGGAGGGAACCAGAAACAGACATGTCAGGAATAAAGAAGACACAGAAAGACCTCGAACAGATGGCACAAGTCAGGAAGGTGTGGGCATGAATCTGTTGAAGGCACAAGTCAGGAAGGTGTGGGCATGAATCTGTTGAAGGCACAAGTCAGGAAGGTGTGGGCATGAATCTGTTGAAGGCACAAGCTCCTCGGGAAGCTGAGGGCTAATGATGTTTAATTCTTTGATCCTTAGCCGCCGACCGTCAAAGCAGTCAGTGGCCATCACGCCTACTGGCGTCTTGTAGGGCAACAACAAATTGATTCCACTTTGCTCGGTCAGTGGCCATCCTTCGTACAGTGCCCCAACTCTGGTTCATTCTTTGCATCTCAGCCTCCACAGTCCTCCGCCAGGTTGTTTTTGGTCGGCCTCTCTTTCGTTTTCCTTCAGGGGTCCAAAGCATAGCTGTTCTTGTGATGGCATCGGGGTCTCTTTTGAGGACATGGCCAACCCAGCTCCAGCGTCTGCCAGCTATGATGGTGTGCATGTCCTCTTGCTTGCTACGAGTAAGCAGATCTTGGTTAGTGATGGTATTCGGCCAAAAGATTCGGTGAATTTTTCTTAGGCATGTTGTGTGAAAAGAGGACAGTTTCGACATTTCCTTCTCTGTAACTCTCCAGCATTCCGCACCATAGAGAAGCACAGAAAGCACACAGCTCTGATATAATCTTAATTTTGTGCTTGTGCTGTATTGGGAGGACTTCCAGATGTTGTTTAGGCTAAAGAAGGCTGTTCTTGCCTTATTCATTCTGATGTTGATGTCTTTGCCTGCCCCGCCGTCTGGTGTTACTATACTTCCTAGGTATGTGAAGGTATCTGTCTGTACCAGTTGCTGATTCCTTACTGATATGGGCTCAGGGTTGCTCACATTGAGCGTCATGACCTCAGACTTCTTTAAATTGATGTTCAAGCCCACCTGCTGGCTAAACTTATTAAGTCTATCCGTTTTTTCCTGGATGTGTTGATGTGAATGTGCTAGTAGTAATGATGTTTAATGAGCTCCATTAACCCCTGAACTTTGAAAACAACAGAAGAACTGAAAAAATCATGATGCTCTCACAAAGATACCCATTTAAAGACATCATAAAAACCACAGGATTAAGTGGGTTTATGATAAATCATACACACCTGCCAATAACAATCAGATGCAGATGTTGGATGGCAAATTAAAGAAACTTGTAACAGCAATATTTGGAAACGAACAGGTGTACAGACAAGCATATGACAAAAAAAAAAAAATCCTGAGGCTGAAGCAAAAAACTTCAATGGAACAAAAAAAAAGGAGAAATAATAAATTACGTGATATAAAAAGTAATTATTGTAATACAGCCTGCAGTTGTATGAGACAAAAACTTGTGAAGGATGGAAACAGACCATCTTGTTTCATTTGCCATGTCAATAAATTCATCATTACCAAAAATCCACATCTAAAGCTTACTTCGTCTTCCTCAAGTGTTTTGGCTGCTATATATAAACAGGTCACAGCTACACACTGCATATACTTTGATCGTACCTGAAATAGTAAAAATAAAATGTCAAGCAAGATGGCATACAGCAAATAACACAATGATAGTGTAATGTGCAGGAACCCAACAATGCATGCAGTATAACAATTAAATTCCAGGAAATATATTTCCTTCCACAGAAGCTGCACTTCGTTACACAGCAAGTTACTGTCATCTATAGTCTTTATTTAGCAATACACTTTGCAAATTGTGTTTCCAATGATCAAAACAATTTAACATGTTCTTCAGGAGTCATTTCGTGTATGTTTGTAATGTCAACAAATATGTTCTCTTCTTCTTTGATCCTTAGCCGTTGACCGTCAAAGCAGCCAGTGGCCATCACGCCTAGTGGCGTCTTGTAGGGCAACAACAAATTGATTCCACTTTGCTCGGTCTGCGGCCATCCTTCGTACAGTGCCCCAACTCTGGTTCATTCTTTGCATCTCAGCCTCCACCAGGTTGTTTTTGGTCAGCCTCTCTTTCGCTTTCCCTCGGGGGTCCATAGCATAGCTGTTCTTGTGATGGTATCAGGATCCCTGGCAACAAATATGTGGCCAATGAAAACTTGTGTCCTATTTTTTAAACAACCTAAAGCTGCACCAGGAAACATCTGGTCAACGGTTCACTATAAAATTGTAGACTAGAAGCTCACACCTATAGTTTTTATTATGACCTCCTTAGAAACACTGCCACAATGCACGATTCAAACTTGAGAATTCCAATAGGTTTTCGTTTCATCTTGTTCAAAAACTTAACAGAAATCATCATTTCTTTTCATTCCAAGAAGAACATAACACTGCAGCTGTTAGTCGCCACAAATTTCGAATGGTGGCAGTTTTTTGTCAGCTTCCCACTGTTCAAAGCCTTGACTTTGGCATTAGTTATTTAGCCAATTTACGGTCCAATAGATCATTATCACTGCTCCACATGTCCTTTAGGAAGGTTACTCCATGTCTTCATATTTAATACATCCATATAATTTTCACTACAAATATCTAATGAAGGTTGCCTGCAATGAAATGACCACAGTAGTGATAGTACCGTCTGTAATACATGTAATCGAAACAACACACTATAATTAATAACCTGTCAATGTTGACGGGTTATTGCTAGTATTGTAATAAAACAGAACCATTCACTATACCCATCAGATCAGGCCTCACTAGTTTTCTAAAGAATGAACACTACTTTAAAGAGTCACATTTTTTTAAAGACACTGCTGACATTCATGACATACAACAAAAATCTAGGACAGCAAGTAAAAGAGGAGTTGCAGAAACGTTTGTAATAGTGAGAACAGTGTTTCACTAAGTTTACAACTGCTGAACAGGATAACTCCTTCAAAGTGACAACAACAACCAGTTTTATTAATTAAGAGCAGCTTTTGTGGGAGAATTAAATAAACTTAATTGTCACACTGTTTTGATTATGGTTAGAGACGGCTAAACAGTAAGTTCCACAAAACTCTTGTTTAGAGTGGTCTAGTTCCATGTACACATACATGACCATCAAGCAAAACAGCATCTGGCTTCTAGTATGTCCCCAATTCACGGACTACATAATGAAGGCAACAAAAAGTTTAGTGAAAACATGAATGACTGCATTGCTCAGGAGGCCTTTCTAGTCACTAACCAACACTGGACATCTCATTTAGCAAAGTGTAAGAAGTTATGAATGAAAAATGCACCACATGAACAAGATAGCAAATCACGAATCGACACCAAAGGAACAAATGTAGTGCTTATTTTATAATATATATGTGAACTAGTGACGAAATTATGTCAGCCTATATAAAAAAAAAAAAACTATGAAATTTCTCATACTTGATATCTGTGTCACATATAATGTGCTGCCTTCTCAGCACAGTGGGTTACAAACTGGGTTACCTTAACTTTAACAGAATTCCCCCGCCAGGTAGATTGGACACTTTGGGGCATGTAACTGGTATCAAAGAGGTCATTGTTCAAAGGATTACTAATATGGTGGTAACAACGATGATAAAATGTTTTTACTAAAAAAAAAAGTTAAGAGTTAAGGAAAAGTTAAGTAGAAAGTTCATACCTCAATGATAGTTATATTCTTACAGTTAAGTAAGCTCAAAACCTTGAAAAACCTACTACTCCCACTAAAGTGTCACTATAAATCATGAAGCAGTTTACAGTTCAATGCATCTAATCATCTAAGATGTACAGTCTCCACTCTCTCTGTATATATTTAAAAAAAAATATTTTCAAGGCGTGAAAGAAACAACAACAAACCTTGACCAAGTTCAAAACCCTGTCCATCAACAGAATGGCTAAGCCACAAGTTTCAGGCAAAAATTTGAAATTTGCTGCCAAGTGAGTAAGCCATGCTGCAGCTTCATCACGTTGCTGCTCTGTGATACCCTAAGAAAATACAGAACCAAAGAACTGTTACAAATATTAACTACAATTTATATGTAAGCTAATAAAACTTTGGGAGTGGAGGGTTATGAATGAATGAATGAATGAATAAAACTAACCGTTCATCTTAGATATGACTACTGCTGTAGTTCATAAGACATACCTCGACTTTCACTTGAAACACTTTTATTTTAGTCATTTTAGCTAGGAGTATAAATCAGGTTCATGGGACTGGCAACCTCATCATGTAAAACAAACCACCACAGAAACCATAGCTTACTAGAATAATCTGTTTCTCAATAATAATAATAACCCCTTCAGTCATAACTGACTATGGGAATGCACCCCTGAGGTGACAGCCCCCAGCTGCTTATTTTCCTGGTGCTCCTTTCGACGTTTTCCTCTCTCTTCGGCTTGTGTGAGCTTCTTTTCGCCCAATCAGAGGAGGCGCAGTAAATAGCATCACCACTTGGTGCGATCGGCGGCTTCACCCTCCCATGTTGCTTGATTTATGTCCAGTGCGGTCGCCCAACTGTTCTTTTGCCCGTAGAAGATTTCTTTCGGGATGCGACCATCTTCCATGCGGCGGACATGGCCAAGCCAGCGTAGTCTGCACTGTCTAAGCAGTGTAGACATGCTTTGAAGGCCAGCACGTGACAACACCTCGACATTTTTCACTTTATCTTTCCACGAGATGCCGAGGATGTGAGGAGACACCGTAAATGGAAGGTATTGAGCCTTCTTTCTTGCTTAGCAAAGGTTGTCCAAGTATCGCTGCCATATAGGAGAGTGCTGGTGATGCAGGTTCTCAATAGTTCTTGATAAATCATTATTTTCCCTTGTGCTTCTTACGGAGCATGGTACAGCCACTGCAGCTGGTTTCCACAGGAAGCTTGCACCAAGCAGTCTCTCACACACACAAATTGTTTTCCTTTCCAAAAGAAGAGACACTGAGCACTGCACAGAGACACTGGTACCTTCATACATGAGACATTCATTAGCATATTCAGTGTTGTCATTATTAATAGTTTTTGTGTGTGTTAAAATCCAAAGTTATTCTACAGCAACAACATATTGTTATTCAAGGTTTTGTAGTGTTCCTATTTACTACAATATGTTTATTTATATAGAGTTGTTAATTCATAGCTTTTCACCTAGTCAGAAAACTCTTTCAGTCTTTGATCTCAATGTTATGGAATAATGAAAAACAAATAACTAAAAAAAACAAATTTCCCCCCCCCCCCACTCTAGTCAAAGACAGAGAAACCAATATTTATAATTAGTTACACAAAGATGCATCAGTAATAAAAATATAATGTTGCTAAATTTCAAATAAAAACTTGTTTTCATTCATTATCAGAAGATAACCGTAAACTCTGGTAAAGCAAGGACAGGGTCTGACCTACTGACCTATCACATGACAGCTATCTGTAATGTCCTGAACATTGTCAGCTGTTTGGTCTAAGATCATGAAATCTTACTTGACTGCAGCATGCCACTAAATTAGGCAATCATTAAAATGTGCATATCAGAATGAGAGAGAAAAAAAAAGTGAATCCTACGCAACAGCATCTCATTAGACACCAGAGACACATTTACGAGTCCAAGAGGAATGGGATGGACTGCATTTTCTGCATTGGAGGATCTGGAGTGTGCAGATGACATTGCACTGCTGGCGCATTCGCATCAGCACATCCAGGAAAAGACGGATGGACTTGGTGGGTATAGCCGGCAGGTGGGCTTGGACATCAGCCTGAGGAAGACAGGGGTCATGACGCTCAATGTGAGCTGCCCTGAGCCCATATCAGTGGGGAGTCGGCGGCTGGGGCAGACAGATGCCTTCGCATGCCTGGGGTGCATGGTGACGCCGGGCGGCGGGGCAGGTGAAGACATCGGCAGCAGAGTGAACAGGGCAAGAGCAGCCTTTTTTGGTCTGGGCAACGTCTGGGGGTCCTCTCGGTACAGCACAAGCACAAAATTAGGATTATATCAGAGCTGTGTGCTTTCTGTGCTTCTCTATGGCGCGGAGAGCTGGAGAGTAACAGAGAAGGAAATGTCGAAATTGTCCTGTTTTCACACAACATGCCTAAGAAAAATTCTCCGAATCTTTGGCCGTATATCATCACCAACCAAGATCTGCTTACTCGGAGCAAGCAAGAGGACATGCACACCATCATAGCTGGCAGACGCTGGAGCTGGGTTGGCCATGTCCTCAGAAGAGACCCCGATGCCATCACAAGAACAGCTATGCTTTGGACCCCTGAAGGAAAACGAAAGAGAGGCTGACCAAAAACAACCTGGCGGAGGACTGTGGAGGCTGAGATGCAAAGAATGAACCAGAGTTGGGGCACTGTACAAAGGATGGCCGCCGACCGAGCAAGGTGGAATCAATTTGTTGTTGCCCTACAAGACGCCACCAGGCGTAATGGCCACTGACTGCTTTGATGGTCGGCGGCTAAGGATCAAAGAAGAAGACACATTTATGAGTGCTATTAAATTTGCATGCTGTATTTTTTTTTTTTTTACAAGGAAAAACCTTACAGATTTCAGGCAAAAATGTGAAGATATTCTGCAAATCTGTTGACATTCTTTTCTTACAAATGCAAGTTATTTTTCCTGTGAGACATAACTAGTCAGCTTGTATTGCTATGGAATTACATATGCTCGGTTGCACTGGAAATTTCAGTCATATTCACTAGCAACTTGCAAAATGTGTCACAAGTGTAGAATATCATTAAAAACTGTAGAACATCATACTGTGCAACTACACAATGTGTAACATTCAACTGCGGTGCACAAAGTAAAAAAACAACAGTGTAATTAGTTCTCTGTTGTTGTATGCATACAAGATAAGATATGAGTAGTGGGAGTACGCATTCATTTAATTTTACAACGCCACAATTTCTTACATGAATCAAAAATATTGACAGATAACTGAAAGAGATCCTAAATGAAATTCAAGAACGTGCCCTCTTGTTGCTAAAACACATTAATTCACTTCACCTGCAATACACTGGTCTACATTGCTCCAAGATCTACCCACATCTTGCTCATACTGAAGCAAAGGCTACTGATGGTAACCATCAAGTACTTCTTTCAACTTCAAGTGATTCTTTTTCTCTATGGCTGCCTTCACCTTTCACTGCCATTTCTCCCCATTCCTCTTTCATCTCCTTTGACCGCATGTTAGGATCTGACTGGTAAACATATCAGTGACTAGTCCACACCAACTTTTAATGTTGCTTATGCACTTTTCTATTTGCTCTAAATTTTGTCTTTCTCACACAAATTGCTGCTTTCTGGAAAAATACTACTGTTAAGTTTTCTTTTTAACCCGACTGATATTGATGCATGAAAGATCCTGCATAATCAGTGTGGACCTTTTTCCATACATGTTCTGGCCAGTCCTGATACTTGCAGTGTAGACAGCCTTGATGAACTTGGCATGACTCATAGCTCTTTACTGTTGGATTCAACATCGGCACTGGAGCCGCGCTAGCGTAGTGGTTACAACACCGCTCTGGCGACCGGGTGATACAGGTTCAAACCCGGGCGACGGCATTTGAGGATTTTTCGTCGACCGGGATTTGGACTGGATTAACTCGAGACCTGGCGAGAACATTTGAAGGAGTGTCGTCGACCAGGAATTGGCGGCTGCTGAGCCGACCCAGCTCTAATGAGTACCTCCGAAATCGGCGAGTATCTGCCTGAATGGCGAGGGACACCTGTCTCTTACTCACGTAAATCAAGGTCAGGTTAGACATTAACAATAACCGGAGATTTTTCGCCCTCGAGTATTAAGCGTTCGTAACCACGAAAAAAAAAAAAAAAAAAAAAACATCGGCACTGATATGAGCTATTTTTTTTCTTCTTGTTTGTACACTCTCAGACGTCCACTTGAATGTTTCCAAAGAAAGCAGTAGTCAGTTTGAGGCTATCTGAATCTCTGCAAAGCTTTTCTACGAATATTACTGGTATCGGTCACGTGCTTTCTCTGTTCCACATATGTTAGGCAACTTTGAAGCGGATGTTCAGTAGTCTTTTTATCAGTGCCACAGTTACACTGATCGGTAGTTCCTATATTTAGCTTGTTGAATAGATGGTATCTCAATCTGTTGTAGCCTGTGCGGAGTCTGAAGATTACCACTTGTTCTCTTCTGCTGAGCTGGTAGTATGCATCATTTTGTGTGTGACCTGGATGCTCTGCATCCCATTTGTTTCTGTATCTCCCCATAAGCTATTTAAAAGTGTTCTTGGTACAGTAACTGTAAAACTTTCTTCCAAAGTGATAATGGAAAGATTCCATGATCTGCTTCAGACCGCCAAAGTAGAATGCTTTTATGGATGTACAAGATCAAATGGAGATCAAGCAATGGTTTGACAAAGTCATCACCATAATGTCTATAGTCTGAGAGCTCAGAAGTGATCAGTCTTTGATCAGGACGATGATGATGCAGCTGAATCAGATGTGGAAAGGGACCTCAAGACGCAGCAATAGAGACCGCAGTCAGCGACTCATAGCTTGACTGCCTGCGTCAGGACCAGCGAACCAGAGCTGGTCAAGACCGCACTCCACCTCCACATGGTGGTCCTGGAAACAGTCTGCAGCTGTGCAGGCTGGCTGAGCGAGTGTGGATCGAAATGGGAAGGCAAACCCGGTCCTAAAAAATGCCGTGCAGAAGTCCGATGTGTCGACCGAAAGGTGCAGATATCACAGCTTAGGCGTAAACAGACACAACGCAACCACCGTCCTTTTCAGGACGAACGAAGAAGAAGAAGATGTGGAAAATTTAATACAGACCCGATTTAGACTTCACCCACGACTTTAAAAAAAACATGACAAATAAAAATATTGACGATTCAGAATGGGATCTGCCACACTGGCCAAAAACGCGACATTTCACTTCAAGCTGGAATTTTTCCGTTTTCATGTTTAAAACAGCCTCAGTGTTTGTCGGGTGTTATTACTTTTGGCAAAGCTCACAACAGGAGTGATGTTAGGTTAAGGCTAGCTGTAATGTAAAAATGGATAGTCAGTCTGGCAAAACATGGCGGACTTGTCTGTCGCCGTCACCTACCAAAATCACAATGATTGTTTAAATAGTACTTAAAGAAGAATGCACAAGCTGATTACCTGATCACAGGAAGACTTGATGAAGATTGGCTTCCACATTCTGCGCTCTTTGTCAAGATTCGAGCTAAGCATGTACATGACCCGCCTAGCATCCAAACCACTATTGAGACGATCCATCCCTCAACACCCCACAGATGCACCAAGAAACCTTAAAATATGTTTCATTTAAATTTATCATATATGATGAAATCTATGGGCCTGGCTATAAAGCAAACTTTACACAAATATATTTGATAAGTTCTGGTAATTCCATTACAGAAACATTCCCACATTTATAAAAATAAATAATATTTGGGAAATCCTGAATCTACTGGAAATTACAATCTCATAATTAGACTGATGTCTGCAAAATCTGTACTGGCTTGCTGATCATGTCACATGCATGTATCATATGAGAAACAATGCGAGAAATCATATATTTAATGTGTGTAAGGAAATGTAAGAGACTTGTTCATTTGCTTCTAATTCACACATGGGCCTATAGGCTACAACTTTTACATCTTCTTCGAGTACCATGCCTAGTGGTGTAGGAGATCCGCTTCTCCCCAACTTCCGATGTACAATTTATCAATTCTGTTGTTGACTTCTTTCCATGCCACGATGTCAAACTGTCCAGTTTTTGCTCTCTTTGTCTTCCTCTATCCCTTTAATCTTACTTGTTGTTACCATATATTGCCACTTTCCTCTTCTCATAACATACCCAAAAACAGTGGATTGCTTCATTCTAACTTGTACAATAAGCTTCCTCTGCACATTGGCCTCTTTCAGGACATGCTCATTACTCTTTTTTTACTTCTACGGCTTTCTATTAATGTTCTAATAATAGCCTATATAATACTTTCTTGTAAAAGATTAACATACATTTATAAAATTATAAACGATTAATAGCCTACCTATAGGCCTACCTCATTGACTCAAATAATGGTATTAAATTAATAATGAACGAGCACTCTAATAATGCACAAATACTAACTGATAATATATAATCCAAAGTAAATTTACTAAGTTACTGCGACTTGATCTATATAACAGTTTGTTAGCCTATAGGCCTACAGAACAAAAAATACAAGCTAATTACGGTGGTTAGGCCCTTTTTCGAATTAGACATGAGATTCTGGTAACTCAGCTTCGAGTACCGAATATTTTAAAATGTAACAAAACATCACCGTCTGATGTCAGAGCGTACATCACTGACCTTGGGTAGTGGTAAAATTCACAACTAATCATCAGACTTCTACTTTTTCCAGCTGACGACATCGCCATTTCAGACTTCCTTGGCGTCATTCCTTCCAGAACTCTCCGTTGATCTCTCGCTTTAATTTTTACAAATATTTGGGTCTTAATGGTGTCGATGAAATTATGCTTTGTTTTATTTGTTACCTCTCAACAATCTTTGCATTTGAAGCGCGTAACCAATATCCAGACAAACCCCCTTCCTTGTTTTCCAGAAAAAAAATTTCTTCCCCTTATGAAGTAGTTTGTGGGCAGGGCAGGATTTAGCAGCAGACCACAATCTAGATAGTGGCGAAATCGCTAAGCACGAACACTGTTTTTTTCCACAGTCTATCTTACCTGAGAACGAACCGAGTAGAGTTTAGGAACTCTGGACGCCCTTAGGTCCATTAAAGGTCCTAACCTCAATTTACTGCCTTGAAACCTCCATTTCGTTCGAAATACGTCCTACCAAGATAAATGAAATTTCACTTATGTCGAGAACTATTTTCTCGTCAGCATATATTACAAATGGAATACATGCGCCACATTTATAATTAGAGGTACATTATTATAGTTTTATTTAAAGTTAAGGTACTTAATCAATAAAAACACTCTAAAATATTTCTATAATTGGTATTAGAATAACAATGTATCCTATTAATAAAATATAACTGTGTACAATAGTATGTACTATTTTGTTAAGCAGACATGTTTATATAGTTAAAAGGTTCGGGTGCTACCAAAATTATGTTAGCTTATTTGCCTGTGAACAGCTTAGCTCATTTTAAATCTACAAGTATTACTCATAATAGAAACATGGACATGCATAAAATGTAACGTGAATTTTGTAAAACAATATAAATTTCTTTTTAAATACTCTTTAAGGCTTTCATCCGAGAAAATTTAGAGACAAATATAAACTGACACACCTTTCTCTGCAGAAATATGCGCCAAACCATCCCTTTCATTGGTCCCTGATTGGTTGAAGGAAATTCTGGGTTACAGCTGATACACAATAACAGAAAATGTTTTGAAAATCTTGGAGATGTTAGGTTTTGCGCCCGATACTTTGCTATCGACTAGTAAAAGTTATAGAGTGAACAATTATTACCTGATTAAAAATTTTAGTAAATAAATATATGGTAATTGACTTAACTAGGATTAATACATCCTACGTCACCTATACATTGGAGTTTAAAAAAAAAAAATGACATCAACATTCCAGCTATTTGACCTAGATAAAAGATGTTGGCTGAGTTTCTCATGTTCATCACTTGTACTGAGATATGAGTGTTAATCACATGAAAACATGCCAAAATACATGATCAACACTTCAAGATAGTCAATCAGAATGTGTCTTTTGTCGACTGATAGCATGGTAGGTAAACTTTATGTAGTTTTTTTCTGCTACAGCTTTTTGTTGTCCCTATTTCAGGCCAAGGTCAGGATTAAATCATTAAAACGGGTCCAAAGAGATTAAAATGCTAGATTTAAACTCAGTGATTTTGTAGCGTAAGTTTTAAAATCTCGGACATTATGAATTTCATGTACGTTTTGTTAAATGTTGGAACATTGCCTTAGTTTGTGTTTATTTTATTTCTTAAATCAATCATACATTTGGAGTCTTCGCAAGCCTTCAAGTACTGCCCGCTTAAATTTTGAATCCAAATGTTCTAGTAGCTGCGACAAATTATGGTAGAAAGCAAGTAGCCTACGTGAAATTTTGAAAAGATTGGGTATGATATAAAAACCTAATATGTAGTCCTACTATATATTTTTAAAGGCGTTGGTTTGTCTTAGTAATTTTTAAATCTTGCATTTCTTTCAGCAACGACTGCCTGAGTCAATTGTTGTGAGGTTTCACTGCATTCTGCAAAGGCAGCATTTGTTCAGCAACAAACAGCAACTCAAAGAACTTGTGAGTAGTATAGTTATTTATTACTTGATTATTAACCCATAGTGGGGACACTGAATATGGATGGATAAGGGAGGACAAATAATTATCGCCTGTTAGAGAACGTACTGCAGTATATGCATAAACAAAGCTAAAATTGCTGGAATTATGCATCAAACATAAGACTGGCAGGGATGGACGTATGAGAGGATGAATTCATTATGTATACAACCAGCGTGCAACAGGAACAGTTAGAATTCATACCTTTCTACATATGCTGAGGGAAACTGAGCACCTATGGGTTTGCCTGGAGTGCAGTGATGTCGATTCTGTTCAACATTATTAGTTAACAGAAGTTAATGGTGGGAAATGAGTGACTTAGAAATACTTGTAACTCTGTTGCATGCTACTGAATAATTGTGTGCATAAAATTAGAGTGCAGGGTAATCTCCCACGTTGCAGTTGACTGCTTTGAAACACCACCATCCTTCCACATGCTGTTCTACATTTTGGTCACAGCTCATCTCTAATTTAATTTCTCCAGATGACTTTTCATCAAAACTTAAGATTTTGTCAATGCTGTATTGTTTTATACTTTTTGGATGTCTCATCCTTCTTCTATCCTTAGCTGCTGACTGTCAAACTGCTTCCACTTTGTTCTGTCGGCGGCCATACCTTCCAAAATAGAACCAAAAAATGCTTTATTCATAACATAGAACACAACTACTTTATAATATGATCAGGAGGCTGAGATACAAAGAATGAACCAGAGCTGGGGCACTGTACGAAGGGTCGCCGCCGACCGAACAAAGTGGAAGCAGTTTGTTGGTGCTCTACAAGATGCCACCAGGCTTGATGGCCACTGACTGGCTTTGACAGTCGGCAGCTAAGCTAAGGATCGAAGAAGAATGACACATCCAAAAAGTATAAAACAATACAGCTACATAAAAACATGATTCATTCACAAAATATATAAATTCAGTGAGAGGTGTGAGCTTGTTTTTGTTGAGTAGTCTTTATAATTTACATTATTTTTAATCTATTTGATATAACAATGAATTAGGTTACTGAATAAAATCTGGAAAATTCTATGGATCCCTATACCGTACCCATATTAT
Organism: Oreohelix idahoensis; assembly: GCA_024509875.1. Lineage (NCBI taxonomy): Eukaryota > Metazoa > Mollusca > Gastropoda > Stylommatophora > Oreohelicidae > Oreohelix > Oreohelix idahoensis. The sequence continues at coordinate 35,223 of JAMPIV010019517.1, read as the reverse complement.
ATCACATGTAAGAAAATAAATTAGAAAATTACCTTCGTATTTATTTTTGGCATGTGAATTTTTTTTCACATGTCTCTAAATCCTTGATTGTCTTTGAATCTTCCTGCCACACCCACACCTGTAATCCTCTCATGGCACGCCACACCGTTTGGGAACCACTGATTTGACTTGTAACAATTAGAATAAATGCTCTGTGTAGATCCCCTGGGTGGGGGAGTCTGATGAAACAAAAAAAGAATAGGACTAATGCTCCCTAAAAGTTAGTTGCTTATCCTTTACAGGACGTGGCAATCAACCACAGCTTTTATTGGCTGTTTGTGATTTTTCTAGGCAATTTTTTCATTCAGTAGTTTGCCATTGCTTTCTGAACGCTACGGCGCTTATACCATTGTTAAAAATCCACACAAAGCGTTCTGCTACCAAACCGCCTGCAGCAGGTTTCGAACCTGGTATATCTGGATTATGAAACTGCGTTCATATCCATTAGGCCACAGACGCCGACTATGATGCTCCCTATGTACTACTAATATGAGGTTGTGCATGAGGCTGGCAATCTCATCATATAAAAACCAGTTGCTACAGAAACCACGCTGCTGGAGCATAAGAACATTTGGTGTAGATTTTCTTGTAGGGCGCGGGTTGCTGTGGTGGTTCCATTCTCCACAAGGAGCGAAAAGGAACATGATCATGATGATGAAGTAGAATAACAATATTGAACTTTCAGAAAAGATACGAGTTTAGAGGTATCACTGAACAACACCTGTAGCCAAAGGTGTTACGGATAGTGTTTGGAGAGAGGAAAAAAAACTGTAGTAACAAGAGTTGTTTTATTTCTGCTGTTGTGTCACAAGCAATAACTACAATTTATTTGTAGTTGCAGTATAGCCATAAATACCCCTTGCTGATGACAAATGCATCATGGATATAAATAGGCTAACCAAAGATAACATTCCAGAAAATGGAAATGCCCTATGTGATATATCCTACGGGTGAATGTAAGAAACGCGGTGTAACGTGATATATCCTTACCAGTGAATTTACGAATCATGGTGAAATGTTAAATTTAATCCTATCTTATTTTATGGAAGTAAAGTCTGGACAGTGAGCAAATAAGGTCATGCATAATCAAAACTGTAATATTTGCGCCTTTCGGCCGACACATCCGACTTCAGCACGGCATTTTTGGGGACCGGGTTTGCCTTCCCTCTTCGATCCCTACTCTCTCAGCCAGACTGCAGTGATGCAGCCTGTTTCCAGGACCACCACTTGGAGGTGGAGTAGGATCTTGGTCAGCTCTTGTTCGCTGACCCTGACGCAAGCAGTCAAGCTATGAGTCGCTGACTGCATTCATCTCGTTTGCTGCGTCTTCGGTCCCATATGGGTATACAATAAAACTCACCTAGCTAGTTTTTTTTTGCGCGTTTGTTTATGTATTCTTTCCCAATCACCCCCCTCCCCCGTTTTCCCGTTTTGCTTGTCCTTGTAAGGAAATGCCTGTAAACAGAGATAACCTCTAGAAATAATTAGAACGTGACATTTATAGCACAATAAAAAAAAAACATGTCTTGCTTTGAAGAGGTGTAGTTTACATTAAAGTAGCTAAATTTGAATAAAGATTTATTATACAGTTTTTTCCGCGTTTTGTGTTTGTTAAATATGCATTATTGTGAAATGGAGTTGACTTATGTTCTGAAACGTAGGTAGGCCGACTAGGTCAGTTTAAAACAGTGGTTCTTAACTTTTTAGATGTCCCGCACACCTTTCCACTATTTTAAGAAGTCCCACACGCTTTTACAGCATCTTAAGAAGTCCCGCACACCTTAACAGCATCTTGATAAGTCTCGCACAACTTAAGAGAATCTTAAGCAGTCTCAGCCAGAAATGTGAAAACGAGATAAAAGTATGTTTTAAGAAAATGTAATTTATAAAATGTGACTACGGTTCGGCATCTAACTGTTGTCGATGTTGTATTTTGTACAAACACATTTGAAACCTGTATAGTATTATATAATGTTGATGATTTATCTTATAAAATATATGGCGTGTCACGCACCCACAAGAGGTGCAGGCACTCCTGGTTAAGAGGCACTGGTTTAAAATATACACACCAGACGACAATGTCTTTTATATTTGGACATGCACATTAACGAGGCAAAACTCCTATTTAAAAAAAAAAAAAGTTTAAAATGTAAACCAAGAAATGAATGCCTTCATGTTGTCGTCAGCAAACGAAATAGAATGCTTTAGACCGTCTTTATGGACAACCCAAACGCATGCACTTCTCGCACGTTTTGCTTTTGTTTTTAAAAAGACAAAGTAATCCGTTGAATCCTTGATGGGTTATCTTCTTCTTTTTCTTCCTCGTTCGCCCTGAAAAGGACGGTGGTTGCGTTGTGTCTATATACGCCGTAGCTGTGATATCTGCACCTTTCGGTCGACACATCCGACTTCAGCACGGCATTTTTGGGGACCGGGTTTGCCTTCCCTCTGCGATCCGTACTCGCTCAGCCAGACTGCACTGCTGCAGACTGTTCATATCCAAATATATAAGACATTTAGGCCTGAGGAATATGATAGCAATGTTATATTATCTGAACCTTAGTCCCCCGTGATAAGGCGCAAGAAAAGGTTCAGAACTATGTCGTGTTTAAAAGGCAGAACTGGCACCGATCTCATGGGGAATATAACAGTGCAGTCCGGATAAGTAAAAGTCACTGGGACCATCTTAAAAATACTTCTCCCTATCAGAATTATGTTTATTCGAAGTTAGCTCAAAGATGGACAGTTACTGTCGGAGTAAGAAGTAAAGCACGAAACAATTCTTTTAACCAGTCAGAAACAAGTAAAATTAAATTTTACAACTTTAAAATTTTTCAAAAGCAATTTAACGAAACCTAAAATGTAATACAAAGTTATTTACTAGTAGCATAGTTGCGCATGTAAAAATTTTCGAAGTGCGATTTGGCGTAGCATTTTCGTGTAATCTGTTAGCGGGTCCTACACGAATTGCTTGAGCGATAACCCCTGAAATACAGGTAAATCACTGTAAGTAACCTGCCCCCAGCGGCATACTTGGGGGGGGGGGGGGGGGGGGGAAGCGAGATGGATGATCCCGGATGAGTGAGACCAGAGTGTGGTGAAATGGATGTTGGATAGAAAATAATAGAAAGTAGTGTTCAGAACTGGAGAAAAGAACTGGTGAACAAGATGTAGGGATGGCACAGGATGCGTCAGGTAGTTGACTGCACAGTTCTAGATGATAGCTGTAGAAGAGAGCTGTAAAGTAAGTCACCTCGCTAGACCAATCCTATGCTCCAAGGGTGTCTCTATTATTATTTGGTGGGAAGTTCAGCTAAAAAATTATTTTTTATAAAAATTTATATTTAAAAATATTAAATAATTCTCTTAATTTTCACACTTAACTTACTTATTCGTTCCTCTTTTACCGTGAGGTGTAGAGGTTTGTAAGAGAGAGAGAGCGCCATACTATTCTAAGGGCTGGCTTGGTTCCATTCTAGTCCTCGGTCCTTCAAAGATTGTCTAATGTTGTCGTCCCAGCGGACTTTGGGTCGTCCTGGAGGTCTGGATCCATGGCTCTTAGTTTAATTTTCACACAATAACAACTATTCGAACAAATCTGGAATTTAAAACAAAATCAATCAACTGCGATTTATAAAATATATATGTACATTTATTAATTAAAATAGAAATTTGGCAATGATTGCAGATACGTATTTACACAAATCACAAGTTGGAAAATTATAATGTGTTAATGTTTTTGTTTATCATTTTGGCCATTGTTGACTTCTGTATCTTCTTTCTTCAAGGTAACTATTACTTATCTAGTTCCGGTCCTTCCACTATAGACACTTCCCTTCGTTGATTATGTGTTGATGTCCAAGATACGTATTACCTGGACAGGTAGCCTAAGGTGCTGTTCGGCGAATTGCAGAGGTGGTACTTTAATCACCCACACTGCAGTATGTTATGCTTCATCTTAGAAGCTGTTATTGTGACTCTCTCGGGAAAAAAAAAAACCTGGAACATATGCACGGATTATAGTATCTGTTTCCTGCCACCAAAGACGATAATCCGATGATAACTGCCACTATAGATCAGACCCTCTTTTAGCCAACATAGTCCACGAGGCCGTGGTCATGTCAATCAAAGAAGTACATCATACAATCAATAAAGTACGTCAATAGACTATAGACATCATTTACAATCTTCTGATCTGTCTTGATTACTTTGGTACTAAGTTAGGCCAAAAATGATTTCTCTTTAAAGATATTACATGAACAAAATATTAAATTGAACGAAGAAAGAAAAAAAGCGTAGAAGAAGAAGACAAACTCTTTGGCATGCAGCATGTAAAAGCTAAGCCCTGAAACGGGCTTTAAGCTCTTATAGCTAGTATTACGCAGACCTGACAAGGACTTCTAGCTGCGCCATGCTGTTCAGGATTGTGCAGGTTATATTTAGTTTGAACCAATTTTCAGTAATCAGCACAAGGTTTAGAGGACCAAAATATCAGCAGGTATTTCAAAGTCAATGATAACATTAATATTTAAATATTACAGCAATTTACATAACACCAAAATATTTGTAACTCAACGATTAATATACGTTTAACATACCGGTACCCTTCAGACACAGTATTACGAATCTGAGCTTATCATTTATGCAAGTATGCTCACAAGCAGATTAGCTTTTCTTTTCTCAGGTATGACCTATGGTAATGTGACTTCAACAAGCATGTGTCAGTCCGCTAGACGTCTTTTCAGATACGAGTGAGTGTCTTGCCCGTTTTGCTACAGGGGGCGGTCCGCTCGGGTGATAGCCATGCGGGGGAGGGTGACAGTACTGTACTGTTAAAAATCTACTTGTAACCATGTTTTTTTTCTCCTGTTTCTTCTATAAAAGGAAAAGGGGGGGGGGGGGGGGGGGGGGGGGGAGGTCTTTGCCCCATGTGTCAAATAATGTAAGTGTGCCTCTGACCTAGCTTTTCGGTTCTTTTTCTGTTGTCTATCGTTTCCTTTTTTCTTTCTTTCGTACAACCGCCTGCCACATAGTTGATTATTTTTATTACACAGGTTGTTTACTGTTATGGGTATTGAATATTTAGATCGCAGCCTCATCCCTGGCAGTCAGCCGTCTTATTATATCACCGTCTGGATACACTTGAAGAATCAGGTTTGTTTTTTGTTTTTTTCATTACAATATCTGGCAAACCCACGCTAACACATGCCCACCAACTGTTCATCCACTGCCTGAGATACGTACAAGTGTCAGCGCATAGACAACTAGATCTGCAGTCGCACGGCCGCATCCGATTTAGCCTGAAGTCTGATCTTTATTATCCCACTCCCTTTCCTTTTGTACTCATAACAGAAGTAGGGATGTCGCAAATATAAATATCTTTTAGAGACTAAATAATTTCTATGATAACTCTCGTATTATACTAAAAACTAAGCACGTGAAAATACGCGATTTTGTTTGCAACGCCCGAGGCACCCCCAGGTGTCCATGTATCTCCGATCGAGAACCACGGCTCTACCAAAACATGGTGTCCAAAGGAAGCCTAGTCTAGTAGAGTCTACATAGGTTCTCAAACTTTGTCAGACTGTGGCACACTTGGCAATGCAAATTTCTGTCGCGGCACACCTCTGTGGTCTTAATGCTGGAATCTCGTGTAATTAACCATAAATTTAAAGTATTTCACAGTGTACATCACATTGACTATATTCAAATTCTATATATATATATATATATATATATATATATATATATATATATATATATATATATATATATATATATATATATATATATATATATATTGTAGCGAGATCAGTGATACAATCGCCAAATACAGTAATATTTAACTCCTACGCCAAGTAAATTCACCACCCCCGCCCGTGTTTGCCCAAAGTCATCGCCCACGCCTGCGATTCGCGCTGGATTTGAAAAAAGCATTAACGCCAAAGTGAACGATACCAACACCACTAGCTTTTTCGTTGCTCTGTCCAAAGACTTTAAATAACATAACACGTGTTTCGTTCCCAAAAGAGTGATAGAGAGAAAATAGGAGTGAAAGAGAGAGGGAGGAATAAAACCTTGACTAAAGCGTTTTTTAAAATCTATTAATAGCACACAATGCGATAGTGACGTTAAGGACTTGCTTATGGTAACACAAAACGAACACGAGAGGCTAGCTTTTGAAAATCAACTAGTGCCTTAGCAACGGTTGGTAGGGCTCATTTTTTTCCCTTAACGTTAAGGTTTGAATGAAACATTTGACTTTGCTAATGCACGCGATGATACCCCGTGTCAAGACCAACCGCCTTGGTCCCTCTCCGTCTTGAACATTAAATCTAACACTAAAGACGGTTGGCATCTTGCCAAACGCGTGTTTCATTTTCTTAGAACCAGGGAGAGAGAAAAAAAATAAAGGGGGGGATTGACAAGGAGGAAAACCTAAGCTAGAGTATGCATTGTAAAAGTGAAACTGATTAACCAAATTGGGAAGGATAGCGAAGATGGTGGCAAAAGAAACATAGATGCAGTATCGTATTCTAATTGAATAATAAGAAAAGAAAGGACAGTTGACAACTGAAATGATAATACTTGGTTATTAGGAATATCATATTACTCATTATGATATATTATCTTACCGTAGAGAAAAAGTATGTTATTTGAAAAACTGAAGGGGATAAATACAAAGATGAAAACTATGATAAAGAGAGAAATAAAAACATAAGGGCTAGATGACAGACAGTCGTCTGGTTAATAATTGCTTTTCCCCATTAAAATCGCTTAGATATTAACAAACATATCGTAGAAAATAAAAATGAAAGACAGAAAGACAAACACAGTGATATCCCCACACAACTTTGAAAATCGGGGGACGGTACATTTTTTGAACGTGTATTTTTGAAAAGAGAGTCAAGTCGGCTTACCCTGATCTGATTGATTCAGGGGAGCATAACTAACGAGGGGATATAGCGAACGTTTTCTAACGCTTAATTGCCACTTGAAGATAACATTTTACAAGTAAGGTTATCATCAGACACAAGGACTTCATGACCCATTGCCTTTGCTGTTCTGGCCCGTGGCGATCTCAGCTTGACCCATAAAATAAATATAATTTCCTATGAAAAGAATGTATCAAACTGATGATATTGAAGAGTACCTGAGTATGAAGCAGTCACAGAATAAAATAGGGACGATAGCTATTTGTTTAGCACAGGAAGCTGATCTTAAACTGTTTAATAATGTGAAATTGTTAGATGTGGAGAGATTTTTGTATAAGTACTTAGGAGGCCTTAATCCTCTTATTGCAGGGTTGCATCCTATAACACTCAGTGTGCCACAAAGTAATACTGGAGCTGCAGAGTTCGAGGCAACAGTATTTATTTGCCTATATTCAGAAGCAAGAGTGCTGAAGCAGTCTCCAAATCTCACTGTCGAGACGAATGTACTGTGTTGAGAAAGTCATCAACTATTGCTCAAGGAAATTCAGTTAAGCCCCACCTTCCACGGGCTTAATGATTGTTCATTTAACATTAACTCTCCACTATTGCAATAAAACAGTTTTAGGAAGTGATGAGAAAAGTCGTTCCTCATAATTGTGACCAGTCATAGTATCAAGTGCTTCATCAGGGGATTCCATGTTATAAACATTTACAGATTGACATTTAAGGACAAGTTGTCATTTAGACTTAATTAACACTGTAAATATATTTCCATTCCATTTTGAGTTTAAACATTCCGGTACCAAAAAAATAAGTGAGGTACAGGAAATTAAAAATTGTAACATACTATTCTAAATTTAACCAATGACTTGTTTAATCCCTTTTCATTGAGTTAAGTTGTGTTTGTTGTCATACACTCACCATTACATTTTGCATTACCCTAGACATCAAGCCATATAAACAAACAGACACCATAATATAAAATAGACTCAAAATATATCGCAGATTGAGGTCGTAGGGTGTGGTAAAGTGGGATGTTATAAATATTTATAGGGGACTTAGTGTACTGACTGAGATCAGCTGTGAAGGTATCTATATCTAATAAGAGTAGTGTATTATAGATAACCTTACTTACTGCCACATATGTATACCTCAGTCAGAATTATTCTGGAATAGTGTGATGACTACGTTATATGTCTAGGGTATGTGTATGATGAAGGGTAAGTCATAACAACAACAGACAGATAAACCATTTAATTTATTCCACCACACTTGACAACACTGTGACACTCACATACATATAACACTCTAAGAGGATATCTTAAAGGAGTCACTGATAACTTTTCAAATAACAATATGTATTCAGTGCTGTCATGAATGTATATGTGTCCTGATTCAAATACAAAGGGAACCAGGAATCACAATCAATTTTAATTACAAGTTATAGGTACAGAATTTATTAATATGATTCTTGTAGTGACATATATTATTAATGGTATCCTATGTGTGTCAGTTGTGTAGTGGTAATATGAGGTAATACTGGTTTTGTTTTGTTCAAGCTCTGTTGGTATTTGTCATCATGACTTCAATAGTTTGTTTCTATTGGAACTAGTATTGGAGATGTTCTCAGTTCCTGGTATTAAAACAATTAAATTCCCCTCTTAATTTTAGTTTATAATGTCATTTTAAGATGGGGGTACATAATGTTGATTACTTTAATGAGTTCTGGAGCCACCCCACTGGTTGCTATATGGACCAAGGAGTATGCTGTCCACCTCTGGCTTCAGCAAAGCTCTGACCAGGTGCTGCTCAATAACTTTAAGACCACGGTCCCTGAAACAAGAAGGTTGTACCTTCTACGTCAGAACTAATTTATACTCCATTTCTACACTGAGCACAATACATCACAAACATTGAGTTCAGAGCGTTAGGCCAACTGTCAGCTTCATCTGAAATACTTTATACCAGTATTTCCCTCCCTAATGGTTACTACGCCTCTGCAATTCCAGCATTATTTCTTTCTAGTTAATAATCTAGGTGTCAGTGTACTGTTTGGCCATTCCATGCAGTTTTACTTTCCTCCGACCCTTCTGTTCAGGCTGGAGCACTATAGGCTTTACATCATGTTCGCTACTGAACCACACATATATACAGACATAAATTATCAATTTACATTCAATTTTCATTTAAAAAATATTGAATATTTCAAGCTTACCACAATTCATGGAAATAATAATAAACAGTTTCGTTGACTGGCAATGAATATAGCACAACTCCGATCTGCCGATGTCCCAGGCTTTATTTTATAAAAAATATACACTGGTGCTCAACGCACTGCTTCTTAGTAGGTTTATTACAAGATGTGGCAATGAACAGACGCTCTGAATTGAGTATATTCGCAGCTCTACCCAATCAAACCATGTCTACACATCTTTTCAAAAAAAGTACCCCTTTCTCACGTTTCCCCTGACAACACAAGATAGTATTTATAGTCCGACCAATCGTGTTTAGTCTTTCATTTGTTGCGCTCAAATCAAATAGGAGTTAACATGGTAGGCTATTTCCGTAACGTAATGTTTTTTCAAACACGTTATAAAAAAATTTTATGAGCAGAAATGATTTCATGCTGTCAGGCACCCCCACTATTTTATTTTGTCCATAACTTGGTAATTCCTAGACTATTTGCGCAAACCCTAAGGAACCCAAATATACGAATTTAATGGAGCCAATATGCATTTTCTTCTAGGATAGTCGTGCAGTTACTACCTTCTCACTTCCAAACTTGAGGGTGTCTGGGTACTGTCATGTTTTCAAACGTAAACCGGTATAATGTCATAATTCCCAATAAGCGTTTTTCAGGATTTTAAAACCTAACTCTGGTATGGGTAGTGAATTTTATCACTGTCGATTTGAAATAAAGTTAGTGCATGTGGCCTTACACGCGTGATGGCAGCAATTGTGTATCGCGCGACGCGTGTTTAGTGTTGCAGGTGTCCCTGCTTTCTGCCTCTCCCTTCTCTCTATCCTTTAGTCCATCTGTCTTTTAGTTACGCCGTGTATAAAATGGAATGAATGAAATATTAAATTTAGGTCATTGATCAGCTTGCGTATCTCAAGGTTTTTCCAAGAAATACAGTACACGTTTCATTGAAGAAAGCGGGTAATAATACAGTAGGCTTTTACTATCAACGTGAAAGCGTTACAATTTGCAGACGAAGTAGAAAACAAGGGGGATTTCGAGTACAGTCATTGTGACCGCACTGTTCTTTACCATTCTTCTTTCCTTTTATTAAATTTATTTGTTAGGCTTTGCATTTACGTTTTAATTTATATATGGGGATTAGAATAATTCACGACATAGGGTGGTAGCAGTCAGGTACCCTGAGAACATCATCATCAACTATTAGACTCAGGGACTTGCATAGCTGACCTCAATCTGTAGACAAGTAATATTTATCTCTTTTAACATCAAAACCCACCACATATATATATATATATATATATATATATATATATATATATATATATATATATATATATATATATATATATATATATATATATAATTATATATATATATATATATATATATATATATATATATATAATTATCGTAAGCCATGGCAAAAATGAAAAATTTGAGGGAGATTTTAAATTTTATAATGCAAGTGCCTTGTTTTCAATGTGAAATGTGAGACTGCTTGGAGGCACATATCTTCTTTATTCGTAGATGAATATTGAACATTTTTTACTATCGAAATTTGGCGGCACACCGTTCGAGAAACTCTGTTTAAGACAGTAGTGTATCACATAATTCGATGGTAAACCAGCCCTTACTGGTATTCTGTGAGACTATCAGTGCACCACCCAAGAGACAATTTTCCTAACACTGCAGTATCTGAAAGTTATTATTTTCTAACAATTCCTAATTGATGTCACTTAACCTACATATACATACACCGACGCACTTCATTTTTAAGTGAGGCCGGCTTATGGATCTGTCTCCTGTTGTTTCACAGTCTCTGTTACCTCGGCGACTGTGACAAAGATGACCGACTTTTGAATGAACCTTCTTGTCACATCTGCTGCTAATTAAATATGTCGGTCTATGGATTGTTTTAGTTCTTCCTTAGGGTTAATACATGCACATATGCGCACGGATATACACACACCGCCCACTTGTTCACAGCAGTTCAGGCGTGATAATAAAAAAACATCTCTCCTGTAGGTGTCACTTGACTAACAATTGTTTATAATGAAACATTGATTTATCGAATAAACCAACTCAGCCCTCCACGTTTCCAATATATTGTGTATTATATACTGAAAATCAACAACATACCTTTGTCTGACATGTTAAAAGTATTCGCGATATTAAAAAGACAAGTCATCTGGTGTTGCACGTCTTTTCTTTCTTACGAGTGCCGATCATAAAAATATTTTCTTTAAGTAAGTAAAATTGAGTACCATATATCTTACGAAGTCGTTGGGCAGACGATCTTCTTTTTTAAATACCATGTCTGGTGGCATAGTTGATCATGCCTCTCAACAACTTCCTGTCTCCAATACTGTTTTATCAAATCTGCTGTTGACTTCTTACCATGCCTAGATATCATCCCGTCCAGTATCTTCTCTCTCTCTCTCTCTCTCTCTCTCTCTCTCTCTCTCTCTCTCTCTCTCTCTCTCTCTCTCTCTCTCTCTCTCTCTCTCTCTCTCTCTCCTTCACTCTTTTCTGCACTTACGATATATTCCAACAAGAATATTCCAGCTTTCTTCTCATAACGTGTCCAATGAAGTGGATTGCCTCTTTTGCGCACGGGCTTCTTTCAGGACAACCATATGTAGTGGTTTTTGATGTTATTGTATGGTTGTTATGTTACCTAGTGTACTGTATGAGGTCAGCTGTGAAGGCTCCTGAGATAAAATTTTATGTGAATTACAGGAGGCCTTTCTGCTACCACTTACGACCTCAAACAGATCTGTTTTACTATAATGAATGTTAGCTACGTTAAAAAGTCTAGGGTACTGAAATGTAATGTGTAGTTAATATAATATACAGACACACACATGTAATCAATAAGTCTAATAATAATAATAAACTCTACAATACACTGAACTAACTCTGGCTGTTTAAGTTTAAGTTTTTAAAATCTTTTAAATTTATTAGTTCTGAACCAAATTTTATTTTGGTCAGAACATATGAAATGATATGGATTTATCAATGAAATGCATATATATTTATGGCATGATCAAATGTAATTTGTGTACATAGGTATATTGTAAGAATGGTTAATATTACTACTATCTATAATGTCTTTGGGAGAACTAGCACTGGATGTTTAGTTGGGGTGGCGTCATCACTCCCAATCTGTGACTACCAAAATCCTTGTCCATTGACTTATGGAATGAAGTAAATGTTATATTTCTCAATCGTAATTTCTTTATTTGATGGTGGACTAGTTGTGAATCTCCAGCAGGCCAGGTTTTCACTTATCTCGCCTGTGACGTTCTGGTATAGGATTCTTGTGGCCCACTCCTCTCCGTAGCTGGAGTAAAAAGGTTAGGCTGCACAGATACCAATGTTAGGCGGCACAGACATCCGCTTGTGTACTCTTACAAAAGCATTTGGCACAACTTTAGTGCCAAAACAGAACTTCTGAAACAAAATGTGTGCCATGTGTCAGTATTCTATCTACTGCGCCACTCTTATACACAACACCACACAACAACATTACACAGACTGGGTCAGATCTCTCTGACCAACATAGTACATCTTACCCAGTTTTCAAATAGTACCAGTTCCCCAAGACTGCATTGCATCTGAGATATGTTCAATAGTTTCCTCTGTCATTCAATAAGATGGGTGATATGTTCCCACTGATCTCAATAATAGATCCGCCTTCCATAGTCTTAGTTAGGTTTCCATATATTATTTGTTTGTCTCTAGACCCTGGTCTGCGGCTGGGGACCTAGAGCAAGCACTTACTTGTCGTGATCATTTTCCATGATATGGCAGTATCAATCACTCAAAATATTAAGATAAACAAGATAAATGCTTTTATCCTTACCACAATTCAGAATTGAGAACACAGTTAATACTAGCAAAACTCAGCTGAGCTGCTGGCTAGAGTATGGCGTCCCACTGAATTTTATGTATTATTTCCTGGAAAACACCACTAGCAGTTAAGAACTGTGTTACAGGACAGACTTATATCGAATGGCACAAATGTGCGTCTCTATCCCGCTAATATAAAAATGCATTGGCCAATCAGATCGGAAGACCAAGCTTTTCAATTTAAATTTTGAAAATAAAGTCAAAATTACATCTCAATTTCTCAAATGTACGTCGGTCACATTGTGGCTTTTCCCCAATTTCACTTGTTGTTTTGGACTAACTACATGTAAAATCGGCGCAAACCTGCCTCCTAAGTTATTTTTAGCCACTATCTACCGAGTTTGCCCCGCTAGTTCATTGCAGTTTGATTTTTGCATTTTTCTGTCTCAAGGACGCAAAAATGTGACTTTAGTGAAAGTATGCACAACAATACTGTTCGCTAGTCTGATAGGAACAATACGGTCTTTCGTCAATATCTTCCGTGTTATCTGTCCGTCTGTATAATTAAAAGTATATTATTTGTCAGCTTAAGATGGGCTATCCAACTAGCTAGGTTTTATTTTCATAACTTTATTATTAAAGAAAAACCTACTTTTCTCAAGGTTAGTTTTTGAAATTTGTTTTTGAACGTTCTCCACGGCATTTGCCGCTGTATTCAAACAAAACAACTAAGTACGGTAAAACGTCTAAGATACGACTGTTTCTAACAAGAGCTAAGGTCTTTTTTTTTTGTCCATTTCCTTACATTGTGTTAACTAGTGGCGTAATTTTTTCCTTTAAACTACAAATTGCGTCTTTTTGCCTTTTTAGATTCAAACACGTGTTCAGACCGTCATAATGATTTTTATCTCCGTTTCCCTCCCGTCTAAAAGGGTACCGTTTCGTCTGCATGTCTAACTAGTTAGTTTCAATGGCGGTAGGAAATGCGGGCATAGGCGAGCATGTATCATAGTATCATTTTATCCCTACATGTTATCTTACCCGTTATCTTTATAATTGGAGATATTTTAACGTTGTATCACGGTAAATTCATCACACCATATTACCCTTTTTAGCTACCCGTGGTACCTGTAACATTCTTCTGTAAAACCACATCTCTCTGACATCCAGTGCTGTTCTCGTTTGTTTACCAATTGTCCATGATATTTGTAACATTCTTCTGTAAAACCACAAATCCGTGACATCCAGTGCTGTTCCTGCTTGTTTACGTACTGTCCATGACACACTTTTCGTATGTTAGTAATGTATTCGCTTTATGTAATTACCACTGAAGAACTCGTTTCTTACTTCCACAAAGATAATCAATGTTTTTGCATAAAATTACCATATTTTTTAACCATCAATTTAATGTAAAGCTGCTTTTTCATTAACTGCCAGGTATTAATTATTTTTTTAAGTTTCTACTTTTCAAAAAACCCTGCGCACCTGTGATGTAGCCCCCACTGCCTCTTTTTGCATCTGGTGTTATCAAAGTGAACTATGTGTTTTGAGTTTTCTTCAAATTCTACAAGTATTGACTTGTTTCATCAAAGCGGGTCATTCAAAACTGAAAGAAAACCCCCCAGAAATCATTTTCATCTTCTAGCCACATCCATTTATTTTTAATACGATAGTGCGTTCTGTACCCAGTGTAGACGATACAGGAATAGATTCGAATGATACGTGTGTTACAAAAGACTAGTTATTAATAGATAAACGAGTTTGATGATCGTCAGTGGGGCGGAAGATTACACAAACCGTTTTAGTATGTAAGTTAGAAATGCTAATGACGCGCATTCATCATCTACGACGTCACCCACGTGCCCCAAATAACTTTCAGATGCATGCATACATAATTCAATGTTTAATCTGTAAACTTGATTTTTGACGCTCGGCTGCTTGCTTTCTTTTATAAGGGTGTGCTGAAGCATTTATGTTCTGTATTGAAGATGTAGATGAAAAACCTATGGCACGGCACAAGCAAAGAAACAAAGTTACAACTGATCAGAGTATGTATATTTCCAGTAGCAACATACGGCTGCGAGACATGGGCACTCAATAAAACAGTTGCAAAAAAGATTACATCATTCGAAATGAAATGCTACAGAAGGATGTTGAGAATACACTGGACAGAAAAAAGACCAACAGAGAAGTACTGCACTCACTAAATGTAGAGGGAAATTGGCTCCTTAATGCCATCGCAATAAGGAAGCTGAAATTTGTCGGTCATATAAAAAGACATAATAGTCTGGAAAAACTAGTAATGGAAGGCATGGTCCCTGGAAAAATGGGGAAGGGGACGACCTAGACGACGGTGGATCCAGGACATCAGAGAGAGTCTGAACTTGTCTTTGGATGATGCAGGTCGACTTGCCCAGAATCGTGATGCGTTCAGAGCGGCTGTCATGGAGACAACGTTCTGGAGAGAATACGTCACATCATGATGATTGAAGATGTGTTTTATTTAGTTCGGAGGTTGGACTGCATAACATGGTCAAAGCTTCTTCAGCTTATGTGATGTCCCTTTTACATTCTGTCTCCGCAGTTCTCAGTTGTGGACTTGAAATCTTTTGTTCCAGAAGAGTTCTAAATTGTCGAGCTTTGAAAAGGGTTTGTATATTCATTGATGAATAAAAAGGGAGAAATGTATCGCATGTACTAAAAGGTAAAGTTAGTGCCATAGCAGTGTCGTGAATTATTCTAATCCCCATATATAAATTAAAACGTAAATGCAAAGCCTAACAAATAAATTTAATAAAAGGAAAGAAGAATGGTAAAGAACAGTGCTGTCACAATGACTGTACTCTTTCATCTGGTCGAAAATTTTAATGTGTTTTGAATGGTAAATATAAAGGACCCCCATTGTTTTCTGTACTTCCCCTTGTTTTCTACTTCGTCTGCAAATTGTAACGCTTTCACGTTGATAGTAAAAGCCTACTGTATTATTACCCGCTTTCTTCAATGAAACGTGTACTGTATTTCTTGGAAAAACCTTGAGGTACGCAAGCTGATCAATGACCTAGATTTAATATTTCATTCATTCCATTTGCATACACTGTAATTTCTTGGAATAAACTACCTAATGGAAGGCATGGTCCCTGGAACGTTCCTAGACGCGACCTGGTTTGATCCAGCGAAATCACTAGTGAAGTAACTAAAAGGTACAAGATTGGATTACACGGCGTAAAAATCTTAAAGACAGATGGACTAAAGGATATAGAGAAGGGAGAGGCAGAAAGCCGAACACGTGCAACACTAAACACGCGTCGCGCGATACACAATTGCTGCCATCACGCGTGTAAGGCCACATGCACTAACTTTATTTCAAATCGACAGTGATAAAATTCACTACCCTTCCCAGAGTTAGGTTTTAAAATCCTGAAAAACGCTTATTAGGAATTATGACATTATACCGGTTTACGTTTGAAAACATTACAGTACCCAGACAGCACATCTTCGAAACAGGAGGTAGAAGAAATTGCATATTTTGAACGCAGCATATTAGCTCTATTAAATATATATATTTGGGTTCCTTAGGGTTTGCTGACAAAGAATATGTAAAACGTTACGCAAATAGTCTAGGAATTACCAAGTTATGGCCAAAATAAAATAGTGGGGGTGCCTGACAGCATGAAATCATTTTTGCTCATAAAATTTTTTTATAACGTGTTTAAAAAAACATTACGTACGGAAATAGCCTACCATGTTAACTCCTATGTGATTGGAGCGCAACAAATGAAAGACTAAACACGATTGGTCGGACTATAAATACTATCGTGTGTTGTCAGGGGAAACGTGAGAAAGGGGTACTTTTTTGAAAAGATGTGTAGACGTGGTGTGATTGGGTAGAGCTGCGAATATACTCCATTCAGAGCGTCTGTTCATTGCCACATCTTGTAATAAACCTACTAAGAAGCAGTGCGTTGAGCACCAGTGTATATTTTTTATAAAATAAAGCCTGGAACATCGGCAGATCGGAGTTGTGCTATATTCATTGCCAGTCAACGAAACTGTTTATTATTATTTCCATGAATTGTGGTAAGCTTGAAATATTCAATATCTTTTAATGAAAATTGAATGTAAATTGATAATTTATGTCTGTATATATGTGTGGTTCAGTAGCGAACATGATGTAAAGCCTATAGGCTCCAGCCTGAACAGAAGGTGTCGGAGGAAAGTAAAACTGCATGGAATGGCCAAACAGTACACTGACACCTAGATTATTAACTAGAAAGAAATAATGCTGGAATTGCAGAGGCGTAGTAACCATTAGGGAGGGAAATACTGGTATAAGGTATTTCAGATGAAGCTGACAGTTGGCCTAACGCTCTGAACTCAATGTTTGTGATGTATTGTGCTCAGTGTAGAACTAGAGTGTAAAATTAGTTCTGACGTAGAAGGTACAACCTTCTTGTTTCAGGGACCGTGGTCTTAAAGTTATTGAGCAGCACCTGGTCAGAGCTTTGCTGAAGCCAGAAGTGGACAGCATACTCCTTGGTCAACATAACAACCAGTGGGGTGGCTCCAGAACTCAGTACAGTTATCGAGCAGAGGAGTCCTTTACTGCAGTCATCACGCAAGATAAGAGAGTGTGGCCATGGAGCTCAACATTATGTACCCCATCTTACAATGACAATATAAACTAAAATTAAGAGGGGAATTAAATTGTTTTAATACCAGGAACTGAGAACATCTCCAATACTAGTCCCTAAAGACAAACTATTGAAGTCATGATGACAAATACCAACAGAGCTTGAACAAAACAAAACCAGTATTACCTCATATTACCACTACACAACTGACACACATAGGATACCATTTATAATATATGTCACTACAAGAATCATATTAATAAATTCTGTACATATAACTTGTAATTAAAATTGATTGTGATTCCTGGTTCCCTTTGTATTTGAATCAGGACACATATACATTCATGACAGCACTGAATACATATTGTTATTTGAAAAGTTATCAGTGACTCCTTTAAGATATCCTCTTAGAGTGTTATATGTATGTGAGTGTCACAGTGTTGTCAAGTGTGGTGGAATAAATTAAATTGTTTATCTGTCTGTTGTTGTTATGACTTACACTTCATCATACACATACCCTAGACATATAACGTAGTCATCACACTATTCCAGAATAATTCTGACTGATGTATACATATGTGGCAGCAAGTAAGGTTATCTATAATACACTACTCTTATTAGATATAGATACCTTCACAGCTGATCTCAGTCAGTACACTAAGTCCCCTATAAATATTTATAACATCCCACTTTACCACAAGCAGTTACTGCAGTGAGGAAGGGGTGTTAAGTGTTTGAGACTTTACTATGCTAGGTCCAGCTTTATAAGGTGGAATTATCAGTTCCCTTCCTCGTCACCTGTACCTTCTCCAACTCAGCGGGTACCCATTTACAGCTGAGTAGACTGGAGCGTGACGCAACCTGGTTTCGAACCCTGAACCCGATAACTTTGTCGCGAGAGGCAAGCGCTCTAACCACTCAACCAGTCGGACGCTATCGCAATCACAAATCAGACTAAAAATCAATGCAGGCAGTCTTCTTGTGTGGACTTATTATTTCACTTAAACCTTTTCACTTCTCGACAAAGTTTCTTGGTCTGAAACGACCTTGGGCAACTCTTTGTATTCATGTTATCGTGTCAGGACCGACAACTTTTCTAATGAATCTTCTCTGTATGCTACGGAGTTCTCTCATCTTGGATTTTGCCTGGAGTGGACGGACCACAGAAGTCGCAGATCGTGAGGTTACATCTGTGACAACTGTTAAAAAAAAAAAGTGGGGGCGAAAAGCGGATGAAACAGTACGCTTCTTTATGGATATTCTACGAATGTTTTGGGAACAAGATGTACAGGTGCTTCCAGATTTGGGGGGCGGGGGTAGAGACAGTCTAAACATTTTTGGAGACATGCTAGCAGCCACACAAAGCACAGCTACCCAGACCCATGTGAATGTTGTGCTACAGGCTTCCTGCAAGGGTGGTCCAGCTACACTGGTCACTCCATTCTCTATAATGAGCACAAAAGAAACTGATGATGATTGCGCTATAAATGCCATAGGCTGGAAGCTAGTCAAGGAACAAAACTCAAAGATCGTTGCGCTATAAATGCCATAGGCTGGAAGCTAGTCAAGGAACACAACTCAGAGATCGTTGCGCTATAAATGCCATAGGCTGGAAGCTAGTCAAGGAACAAAACTCAAAGATCGTTGCGCTATAAATGCCATATCGTTGCGCTATAAATGCCATAGGCTGGAAGCTAGTCAAGGAACAAAACTCAAAGATCGTTGCGCTATAAATGCCATAGGCTGGAAGCTAGTCAAGGAACAAAACTCAAAGATCGTTGCGCTATAAATGCCATAGGCTGGAAGCTAGTCAAGGAACAAAACTCGAAGGAACAAAACTCAGATCGTTTGTGCTATAAATGCCATAGGCTGGAAGCTAGTCAAGGAACAAAACTCAAAGATCGTTGCGCTATAAATGCCATAGGCTGGAAGCTAGTCAAGGAACAAAACTCAAAGATCGTTGCGCTATAAATGCCATAGGCTGGAAGCTAGTCAAGGAACACAACTCAAAGATCGTTGCGCTATAAATGCCATAGGCTGGAAGCTAGTCAAGGAACAAAACTCAAAGATCGTTGCGCTATAAATGCCATAGGCTGGAAGCTAGTCAAGGAACAAAACTCAAAGATCGTTGTGCTATAAATGCCATAAGCTGGAAGCTAGTCAAGGAACAAAACTCAAAGATCGTTGCGCTATAAATGCCATAGGCTGGAAGCTAGTCAAGGAACAAAACTCAGAGATCGTTGCGCTATAAATGCCATAGGCTGGAAGCTAGTCAAGGAACAAAACTCAAAGATCGTTGCGCTATAAATGCCATAGGCTGGAAGCTAGTCAAGGAACACAACTCGGAGATCGTTGCGCTATAAAATGCCATCGGCTGGAAGCTAGTCAAGGAACAAAACTCAAAGATCGTTGCGCTATAAATGCCATAGGCTGGAAGCTAGTCAAGGAACAAAACTCAAAGATCGTTGCGCTATAAATGCCATAGGCTGGAAGCTAGTCAAGGAACACAACTCGGAGATCGTTGCGCTATAAATGCCATAGGCTGGAAGCTAGTCAAGGAACAAAACTCAAAGATCGTTGCGCTATAAATGCCATAGGCTGGAAGCTAGTCAAGGAACAAAACTCAGAGATCGTTGCGCTATAAATGCCATAGGCTGGAAGCTAGTCAAGGAACACAACTCGGAGATCGTTGCGCTATAAATGCCATAGGCTGGAAGCTAGTCAAGGAACAAAACTCAAAGATCGTTGCGCTATAAATGCCATAGGCTGGAAGCTAGTCAAGGAACAAAACTCGGAGATCGTTGCGCTATAAATGACATAGGCTGGAAGCTAGTCGAGGAACAAAACTCAAAGATCGTTGCGCTATAAATGCCATAGGCTGGAAGCTAGTCAAGGAACAAAACTCAAAGATCGTTGCGCTATAAATGCCATAGGCTGGAAGCTAGTCAAGGAACACAACTCAGAGATCGTTGCGCTATAAATGCCATAGGCTGGAAGCTAGTCAAGGAACAAAACCCAAAGATCGTTGCGCTATAAATGCCATAGGCTGGAAGCTAGTCAAGGAACAAAACTCAAAGATCGTTGTGCTATAAATGCCATAGGCTGGAAGCTAGTCAAGGAACAAAACTCAGAGATCGTTGCGCTATAAATGCCATAGGCTGGAAGCTAGTCAAGGAACACAACTCGGAGATCGTTGCGCTATAAATGCCATAGGCTGGAAGCTAGTCAAGGAACACAACTCGGAGATCGTTGCGCTATAAATGCCATAGGCTGGAAGCTAGTCAAGGAACAAAACTCAAAGATCGTTGCGCTATAAATGCCATAGGCTGGAAGCTAGTCAAGGAACAAAACCCAAAGATCGTTGCGCTATAAATGCCATAGGCTGGAAGCTAGTCAAGGAACAAAACTCAAAGATCGTTGCGCTATAAATGCCATAGGCTGGAAGCTAGTCAAGGAACAAAACTCAAAGATCGTTGCGCTATAAATGCCATAGGCTGGAAGCTAGTCAAGGAACAAAACTCAAAGATCGTTGCGCTATAAATGCCATAGGCTGGAAGCTAGTCAAGGAACACAACTCGGAGATCGTTGCGCTATAAATGCCATAGGCTGGAAGCTAGTCAAGGAACAAAACTCAAAGATCGTTGCACTATAAATGCCATAGGCTGGAAGCTAGTCAAGGAACAAAACTCAAAGATCGTTGCGCTATAAATGCCATAGGCTGGAAGCTAGTCAAGGAACAAAACTCAAAGATCGTTGCGCTATAAATGCCATAGGCTGGAAGCTAGTCAAGGAACAAAACTCAAAGATCGTTGCGCTATAAATGCCATAGGCTGGAAGCTAGTCAAGGAACAAAACTCAAAGATCGTTGCGCTATATAAATGCCATAGGCTGGAAGCTAGTCAAGGAACAAAACTCAAAGATCGTTGCGCTATAAATGCCATAGGCTGGAAGCTAGTCAAGGAACAAAACTCAAAGATCGTTGCGCTATAAATGCCATAGGCTGGAAGCTAGTCAAGGAACAAAACTCAAAGATCGTTGCGCTATAAATGCCATAGGCTGGAAGCTAGTCAAGGAACAAAACTCAAAGATCGTTGCGCTATAAATGCCATAGGCTGGAAGCTAGTCAAGGAACACAACTCGGAGATCGTTGCGCTATAAATGCCATAGGCTGGAAGCTAGTCAAGGAACAAAACTCAAAGATCGTTGCGCTATAAATGCCATAGGCTGGAAGCTAGTCAAGGAACACAACTCGGAGATCGTTGCGCTATAAATGCCATAGGCTGGAAGCTAGTCAAGGAACAAAACTCAAAGATCGTTGCGCTATAAATGCCATAGGCTGGAAGCTAGTCAAGGAACAAAACTCAAAGATCGTTGTGCTATAAATGCCATAGGCTGGAAGCTAGTCAAGGAACAAAACTCAAAGATCGTTGCGCTATAAATGCCATAGGCTGGAAGCTAGTCAAGGAACAAAACTCAAAGATCGTTGCGCTATAAATGCCATAGGCTGGAAGCTAGTCAAGGAACACAACTCGGAGATCGTTGCGCTATAAATGCCATAGGCTGGAAGCTAGTCAAGGAACAAAACTCAAAGATCGTTGCGCTATAAATGCCATAGGCTGGAAGCTAGTCAAGGAACAAAACTCAAAGATCGTTGCGCTATAAATGCCATAGGCTGGAAGCTAGTCAAGGAACAAAACTCAAAGATCGTTGCATAGGAAGTGAGATATCTTGACAAAAGTGGCTGATAAATAGTTGAAAGCAGAATGAGCTATGAAGAGATCCGGGCGATCCTGGGAAACAGCACTAGTGAAAGAATACAGTATAGTGAAAAACAAGGAATACATTTGAATGGCTTATTGTTTGTGCATGCCTCGTGCAGTTCTCAGGAGTCTCTGAAGTGGTCAAGAAAGAATAGGACAACTGCACCATCAGGCATGTCGTAAGAGACGACCAGCTGTTGTACATGGAGCTAGCAGCTTCATCATGTACAACAGTGTAACAGAAACTACTGCTGCAGGAGCACATGAGTGCTTTCATGTACGCTTTCTGTATATATATGGGGGGGGGGGGCTGCCGTGATGGTTCCATGCTCCGTAGGGAGCGAATAGAGAAATTGATTATGAAGGAATAAATTGATCTGGACACCTTGTGATGATTAACTCCTTACCGCTCAGCGTACCATATATGGCCTGCCACACGTCTTTATAATAAAATATATAATAAAGCATGTATATCCATACTCATATATGGATCATTTCAGAACTAGGTGAATACTTTTCAGGTAAATGAAACACACGTTACATTCCGAAATAGGCATTATGTCATAAAATAATCAACCAAGTAAAAAATGTATTATTTTAACAGTTCATTGGTCTTCAATTGGTTAATTGGTCAGGGGTTAATCCTGATCAGCCATAAGCACATAGCTTGAAAACCGAAGCGATCATGAATAAAGGACGAAAGAAAAATGGACCGAGCGGTGGCAGATATCCTAAAGAAACATAACACCAGTTTGTATTGCTGTACATGCACTGGATCAGAAACCAGTATTCATGTCCGCCTATGACGCTTCGTGTCATAAGCCTTAGATAAACAAAAGAAAGAAATTTATTTATGTGTTCAGTTTAACTCGAAAAACAGCAGCTAGGAGACTTTTTCAGGCCATAAATCGAGGATTCCTCAGCAAGAGAGAAGTTGGTAAGAAAACGAAAATGGAATATACCGCTCCACCTATGTCCCAGTCTTGACGTATGGATGCGAGCCAGACCTCAGAAATGAGGTATTTGAAGAAGGTGATTGAAGTAACAAGAAAAGACATGGTCCGCAACCAGACGATACGTCAAGGCCTAAAATCCCACCCCCTGCAGACCCAAGTAGAATAGTCCCAACTAAGATGGTTTGGCCATGTCTGCAGAATGGGAGAAGATCGGCTACCACGACAAGCATGGTCAACTAAGAGCCAGGGATCCAGACCTCCAGGACGACCCAGAGTTCGCTGGGAGGACAACATTAGACAATCTTTGAAGGACCTAGGACTAGAATGGAAACAGGCCAGGAGGAAGACAGCCGATAGGATAGTCTGGCGCTCTCTCTTCCAAACCTCTACACTTCACGGTAGAAGGGAAACGACCAAGTAAGTAAGTGTTCAGTTTATTTTTGTAAGCAGTTATTTTATATTGTATCTTGTTTTATTTGTTTATTTATTAATTATTTTTTTTTTAGGTAACAGAGAGACACATGTCTATTGTCTCGGCAACCTGCTATTTTATTGCTGCCAAAATGTTGGAGTCCGATGAGGTAAGCCGATGAGGCATGGCATTTCGATGTCATTGCATCACGTCTTAATATTTGTTTCTTCTTGTTCTCATCATCTTTCGTTAACCGCAGGCTCGCCACATAAAATACGTTCTCAGTAGTTCATACAACATCTCGTCTCTTTACCCCCTATTTCCAGCATCACCTGTTTCCCCATAACATCTAGTTCGTATGCCACATTCTTTCCATACCATCTTTTGTCAGCACAGGGAGCTTCCCCATGCCATTTACATCTTTACGAATAGCGTCAGTTTTTATTATTTTATTAAAGTATATAAATACAATAAAGCCATATCCAAAGCTCAAACTGTGGCATTAATATCCAACTTAATTCCCTGTTTTAATCCCATGTGTCGTGTTTTAAAAAAAAAACCGAATTGAAACACTAAAACTTTGGTACCCGTTCTCAGCCTCTTCGTATTGTGGGCTAGGTCTTTCATGACAAAAAAGCGATTTTTCCATCGACTGTTTGAAGCTTCGTTCTTTTAGTGTCTGAGTTGACAAAATAACTAATTTAGATAAAATTAGAGGCGACAGAAGGATTAAAATTGACGAAGTGTGACGTCACGCAAACATACGAGTGAAACTCACCTTTTTTCATAAATGACGTCAGAACACAATAGATAATGTAACCTTCATGCTCGCTGTCTACTTTTATATACGCACTAGTTAATAACTCCCTCGTGGACGACTTATCAATCAATACCCTTTAGCTCCCCAAGGAGCATAGGCCTTCAACAAACACATGCCAAGTTCTCCTTCCCGTGCCATCCGCTCAAGTTCTTTCCATGATTTCCTCATCATTTTCACCTCTGTATCCAGTTCTCTTCTCCGTGTGTTTTTTTGGTCTACCTCTGCCTCTCTTTCCCTGTGGATTCCAGAATGTCGTACGGTAGGTAAAGTGTTTTATTGGGCCCGTCTAAGTAAAGATTGAATGTTGACAGATACACGAGAAATGTATAGAAAATAGATCTCACAGGTGGTAGGTTGAGGGAAAGATATGTCTCTGGAGTGAGTAGGTTTCTCTCCTCCAGCCTATCCGTGCAACTGTGCTTTGTTTATAAGACAGTCTTTGCCTCCCTATCTAAAATAAGACAAGTTACTCTACACACACACTGTGTGACAACAAGACACACACACACGTGAAAAACTAAGGGTAAATGGGTATGGGTCTGACCAACACACAAAGTTAAATTTCTTTGTTGTTTATTATCACTAAACTGGTTTCAACATCAAATACCTGTAGTGAAATTGACAGAGATACAACGGTAAAATCCCTCCAAAGATAACATTTAAGGATAAAAACATAATGCGTAGGCTGCGAATAGTACATGATCGCCTAGACCGCGGGTCATCATCCTCCATAATAATTGACTTGCTAAACAGGAGGGGAACGGCGGATCAAAAAGGAAAAAAATATGACTGGAAAGATTGCGTGAGACTAGAAAGGCTAAGGAGACGCAATTGGGGGGGAAACGGAGAAAAGTCACGTTTCCCAAGTTGACATAAAAAGTAAGCAACTCGACAGAAGGGACCTTAGATATAATACGCCACAGTCATTTATTGGACGCTTTTGCAATACCAAGCCCTTGATTTGAATTCAGCGGCTAAAACGCAGATGTTTGGAATATTACAAAATTTAAAAAGTACTTTTTTCTTAATATTAATGTTAGGAATATAAAAATTAGCTGGCCGGATGGCCTATTCTGAGCAGTGAACTAATATGTTCTTACTTTTACAGACGGATAGATAATATTGAAGATAATGACAAAAGACAGTGTTGTTCACATCATCGACAGACTGTATTGAATCTAAAAGTGTCGCTAATTGCACAAAAAAACACGACCTCGACCTCGAAACGCAGGTGTTCAAATCTACGTAGTATGGAAGAGAAGGGATATTTGTGGTGGCTGTGTCTAAAAATAACTTTTAACGACAAAATTTTGGAGGGGAGAGAAAGGTTGGTTCAAAAATCGAGTACATTTTGTAGAAACACAAGTAGAGACGGACAGACTAACAGATAACCATCCATACTTGACTGAAGCATGACTGAAATGACTTTATGGTAGGAAATTTGAATTTAAAATAAACCTAGGCAGTGATTGGCCACAGACAATCATATCATTAGCGCTCAGACGCGAAAGTGGGGCCATTCTTCAATAATTGTTCAGTGATAGACACAGATTTTAAAGTGTGGTGATTTCCATATGAAAGAAAGTGTAAGAAGTTTAGGGACGCCATACTATAGCCAGCAGCTCAGCTGAGTTTTGCTAGCAATTCTGTGTTATTTATTCATAATCTGAGCTGCGAGTTTCTGTTGTCAACCAAGCAGTGACTATTCAGTTGGTGACTTTACTCGAGTGTATCTGTGCAGTACTTGTGACAGAGACCACCATTATTGCCCGCCAGCACAGAGAGGTGGGACCACCAGATTTCAGCACCAGAGCTACAACTAAAAGATGAGTGAGCCTCTGGTCTGCTGGACATTCACCAACCCCGTTTAGTTACTAATACCCTCATAAAAATTCCCACCATTTTCTGGACACTGTGTAGTCAATATAGACAGGTGTGATGAGGCCACCCCAACAGCACAAACATTAACTATCCTCCCAAGTAGATGACTACTAGAACATTTTAATAAAACTAACTAATATAGTACATATATAGGTACACTATTGCATTTATGATATAATATTCCATGCATTTCTTTCATAATTTCTAAATCCTTTTAAGTTCTGGTCAACCTAAAAAATTGATCCAGAACAAAATAAATGTAATATAATTCTATCAAAAAATTTTACACACGTGAGTTAGTTCAGTGTATTTTAACATTTATTAATATTATTAGTCTTGTTAAATATCTGTGGGTATATCTATAACCTATTACACCACACTACATAGCATAACCCTAGACACTTTACGTAGCCACATTCATTAAAAAAAATTAAGTGTGAGGTCGTAGTGGTAGCAAGAAAGGCCTTCTGACAATTCTCAACTACATTTTATCTCAGGAGCCTTCACAGCTGGCCTCATACAATTACATTTAGTAATATCAACATCATACAATACCATCAACACCACTACAATACCCAAAAGATATCAAGAAATCATTTACATATAGAGGAAATAAAGAAGAATGGTGCACCTTCACCGTATGGAGAAAAAACCCAAAAATATTAACCCAAAGGTTGAAGGTTATCACTTGGTTACAGAATAAACAGTCTTGGTGCAATATAAGACCAAGTAAAGTTAAAAAAAAAGATCAGACAACCAAATTAATAGATATTTCCCAGCAAGAACAAGAAAATCATCACACATTCACTCACTCAGTGGCCACCTCTTACTCTCTTACCTATAATCTTTTACCCGTGGGTCTGTGGTATCCCTTGGTAACAGATTATTCCTCGAACATAATCCCTATTTCACTGTGATTTAATATACCACTCCAGCTGTCGAGGATACAAATTGGCCCCAGTCCACCCCAAAAGAAAAAAAAACTAATGAGGTGAACGCCGAATATGTTATTTTCCTTGATTAATCCTGGTAGCAATATAAAATCGTAAAGGTTGTCATCACTGTTCTTAACTATCACTTTTCCTCCGATGGGGGAGCACAGGGGAATATAAGTCTAGAAACAGGAACTACAACTGAATAAAATTCGTTGCGACAACGCTTACAGTGTATGGGCGGGTGGGGAAAAACGGGCTTGTTTCCCGCTCGGTCTGGAACGTCTATCTGGATACAGGTTTCACTACGAATAGGTAAATAGTGTGAGAATCCTTGATGTTTACCAATTAAGAGAGGGGATACTTCTAGTATCTCAATAAATTCGGTTCGCTTCTAATGTTAAAAAAAATGATGATGATGGATTTGTACATCGGCCGACTCTTTGCCAGAGCGCCGGTCCTGCACAGTGTATAAAAACAGGTACTCCAATGGAATACAACTGTCAGGTGTGGGGGGAAAAAATGATGTTATCAGGTATGCGCCACTTGTGGGGCTGTTAAAAATAATATCCTGGATTTGGTAAGTCCAGTATTTATGATTTTCAGTCACAATATATCATCGGGCAAGTACATACTTATAAATGATAAAGAAAAAGACCGCTGATCGTCCACTTGGTATCAGGTCTGCGAAAAATACAAGAAAACGTTGGTGGGTAAATGCTACCATTATATATATATATATATATATATATATATATATATATATATATATATATATATATATATATATATATATATATATATATATATATGTATATATATATATATATATATATATATATATACACACACACACATATATATATACACACATATATATATACACATATACATATATACACACATATATATATACACACACATATATATACACACACATATATATATATATATATATATATATATATATATATATATATATATATATATATATGTGTGTGTATATAACCTGAACGGCTCCTGCACATAAATCCCGTGTGGATGGGAAGGAGCGAAGCTCCTGACCGGGTTGGAAGAAAAGTCCACTGACCCCCCAGCCTCGCAATGACATGTCATTGGGCCGAAAGAGCTGGAAAGCTCGAGTGCCGCTGGTTATAAAAAAAAAAAAAATATATATATATATATATATATACATATAGATATATATATATATATATATATATATATATATATATATATATATATATATAAACGAGGGGCATTCAGAAAGTAATGCACCACATCGTTTTTCTCAGCTAATAATGAAGATAGAAGCATGAAATTTTGCACACTTCAAATATGGCATGTGCCAGTTGTGTGCACTAAATTGAATTGCAACGGGCCAAATAAAATGGCTGCCCTAAACCGTTGAAATGGAGTGTGTTAGCAACTTGCGTTATAAGCAGCGAATTGTGATATAATTTCTCGTTGCAGAGAAGGAAACTGTTGTGAACATTCACAAGCGTCTATGTGATGTGTATGAAAGTTTTGCAGTCGACAGGAGTACAGTCAGTCGCTGGGTTCAGAGAATCAAAGAATCAGGAAGTGGAGATACGGAGCTGCTTGATTGGTCGCGCTGTGGACGTCCTGCCACAGCCACCAACGCAGAAATGTTTAAATGCGCTGAGGGCATTATTCTTACTGATAGGCGAATCACTACTCAACAATTGGCCTTACAGCTGTCGGTCAGCATTGGTAGTGCAAATGCAGTTATATAAACTCTCGGATTTTCTAAGGTTTGCGCAAGATGGGTTTCTCGAAGTCTCACAAATGACCACCGATTGCAAAGAAAAGGAATTTCTTCTG
This sequence comes from Oreohelix idahoensis, assembly GCA_024509875.1. Lineage (NCBI taxonomy): Eukaryota > Metazoa > Mollusca > Gastropoda > Stylommatophora > Oreohelicidae > Oreohelix > Oreohelix idahoensis. Next base: position 5,957 of record JAMPIV010019517.1, on the reverse strand, counting down.
AATCGTTGGAGCGTTTCAATGCTGATGGAGAGAACTTTTTGGCTAAGATCGTTACAGGTGACGAAACCTGGGCACATCATTTTGAACCTGAGACAAAAAGACAGTCAATGGAGTGGCATCATCCGCAATCACCACGAAGAAAAAAATTCAAGACAATTCCTTCAGCTGGAAAGGTCATGATCACTGTCTTTTGGGACATTGAAGGTGTGATTCTTGTGGACGTTATGCCAAGAGGAGAGACAATCAATTCACAAGCTTACATTAAGACATTGAAAAAAACTCAATCAACGTTTTCGCAGAGTTCGGCCGCACAAGAATGCAGCAGACCTGCTTCTCTTTCACGACAATGCGCGCCCTCACACAAGTCTGGCAACACGGGAAACAATCACCAAATTGGGATGGACTGTACTACCCCATCCACCCTATAGTCCCGATTTGGCACCCTCTGATTTTCAGCTATTTGGTCCACTTAAAGATGCACTCCGTGGGACAAGGTTTGAAGATGATGAAGGAGTGATTCATGCAGCGAAGAAATGGCTACATGATCAAGACAAAATCTGATACCGGCTAGGAATACATGTACTTGTTTTGCGCTAGCGTAAAACCGTACAAGTTGATGGGGATTATGTTGAATAATACCGATGTTTACATGACATATCCATGGATATTGTGTATAAATTTCATGCTTTTTGAATAAACAGCTCCTGAGAAAAACGATGTGGTGCATTACTTTCTGAACGCCCCTCGTATATATATATATATATATATATATATATATATATATATATATATATATATATATATATATATATATATATATATATATATATATATATATATATGCACACAGACGGGGACAAGACGATCTCTTATCCACTCCGTCAGTCCTGATTAAAGTTAAATAGCACAGGTGTTTTCCTTTACGCCTATACGGTCAGCTAGCGCTGAGATTAGGTCAGATGGAGTATGCAACTCTCCTGCCCCTCTCGCACCGGCAGTAAGCGTACAGTGTTAATTATTATTCAATTATCCATACGCGCACTTACATAAATATCGCCTGTCGTTAATAGCTATTAAATTGTCGCGTCTGTTTGTCATTGTATGGTATTAAATAATAGGCACTTATAACAAAATACACAAAATGAAATATAATGTGAATTCTTTTCTGTCACTATGCGTCACGCCTAGCATACTTCAAAGCGTATTCGGTGTTATTCACGTGCGGTCTGTCAGGTATCGCATGATTGACAGATGGGCTCGCGTGAGGAGACGAGGTAAACAAACCTGATTCGCTACCTGTTTATGACTGACAGGTCACGAAAGTTTGTAAACTTCATTTGATTATGTTCAAAGAAAAGAGGCGTGGGTGAAAAAGTGAATAAACACAGGGTGTAAATGCATGGTTTTGCTAGCAAATCATAGAACGCTACGAGGTCACAAAATGACTCAGATTACTGTAGGCTCTCTTTCCATTATACGTCACAAGTGTGTTATTATTTCTCACAACACGCAACACGTACAACATAATCACCTGTCATTTAGTTAGCTATTAAATTGTCGGGTGTCTGTTACTTTGTCGTATAGGCGTTTAAAAAAATAATAGACGCTATAATAACAATAATTACAAATGAAATAAAACATGTATTCTTTTCTCCCACTGTCAGTCGTCTAACGCCTCTAATTCCGGTCTGGTTAACAGTCGTGTTTATCTCTCTCTCTCTCTCCTGGAGAGTTATGTGCCGCGTCGGTCTACACTGTAAACATAATTACGGTCTCGTCTCGGTTATGTAGCCGTCGGGTGGCGTGGTCTAACATTTTACTGAATATCTGGTTATGAAAATCGCTACGCGTTATTTTATTTAATACGCCTTACTAGCAAGAAAAATCTAAGTGAAGTATAAGTGTTTAACTTTAAATGCTATCACCGTGAAATACTTCTAATACTTAAAACTATTTTCCTCTTACCAGAAATACAGAATTAAATCTCCACGAATCACTTATAAACAATTTTCAAAAGAAATGGTTTTATGACTGCGCGCTAGACTCTTCTGACTGACGGCTGGGTTGTAGAAATAGCAGTAGATATATATCATAGATTGCTCTTGATCTCTAATGGCGTTATTTCGCACTCCTGTTTGGGACAAATTCAGGAGGTAGAGTTTTCAAGATGAAAGGCTTTACGTTTCGGTCTTCCAGAGTTTCTCGTCTGGAGCTTTGACCGACATCAAAAGACATTTTGGTCTCATGGCGGGTTTCCCTTAGAATGCCCGTGTTCCAAGATCAAAGGGTACTATGGGATTCCAAGATTTCCCTGGGTGAACTACAAAGGTTTCGTTCCGTTACTTCTCACGTGCTGTCTCGCTGTCAAGTATTATATGATTGACAGATGAGCTCGCGTGAGTGGAACGAAGTATATCCATAGCGTGATTTGTTTCCTGCTATTGCTGACAGGTCACGAGGATTGTAAACACTGCGTTGGCCAGTGTTTAAAGAACAGAGGGCGGGGACAAAATGTGAGCTGCAGAAGAGACAGGACATGTAGTATTATGCATGTTTTAGTTAGCAAATCAGAAAGCAGCTATTAGGTTATAATAGGCTGTCAGATTACTGTAGACTCTTTTCCATTACACGTCACACAGAACAAGGACTGCCTTGTAATGCTATCAACAGGTTTACTCAATGTGTGTCCTATCCATCACCAGCGTCTTCTTCTCAACTCTTATTCCACTGGCACTTGGCTGGTTCTTGTCACCAATTCCACATTTGTGACTTTGTCATACCATTTCAGTCCTTCTATTCTACGCAAGCACCCGTTTATAAAAGTCTAGCTTTTTGGTTGTTGTTTTTGTTGCTCTCCATGTCTCAGAGCCAAACAATAGGACTGTAGGAAAGTAACAGAAACTGAGTGCACTCAAACGTGTTTACAATCGGTCTTATACAATCCATTTGCCATCCACTGGATCATCATCATCATTATAACCCTTCAATTCCCCGTCGAGTGAAGCCTTCAAATTCACACGTAACCTTCATGCTGTGTGCCATTTCTTCGTCATCCATTTGATTCCCGTTTCCGAATCCCTTCTCCAGGTTTTTTAATTATTATTTTTTTTATTTTCTTTATCTCCCTCTGTTCTCTAACCTTTGAGATTCCAGAAAAAATGATCGTCTTGTAATGCCGTCTGCTGGTTTCCCGAATGTGTGTCTTTGTGTGGCATTATTTTTTTTTGCGCCCCCTTTCCCCTTTAAAAAAAAATTACTATTTTTATTATTTAATCTCTCTTTTTTGTTGTTGTTCGTTTGTTTTTTTATTCATTTATTTGACATGCAAACAAAATTGGTAATATTTGATTTGCCCTATTTGTAATAATTTGACACGAGATGTGATGTCCCTTTTAGCTTATCGGCGGTTGATCATATTATTTGGAATTGAAAACAATATATATCTTAATTATAACCCATCGGAGGTTGAACGGGATATTTCTCATCATCATTTTGGTTTAATGTAAAGAGAAGAAAATCAATAAACTGGTAATAGAAAGGCTAGGAATAACAAGAGAAATAATGAATGTGATCAAAGTTAGCTAAAATATTTTTTTCAAATAAAAAGTCATAGCATCTTGCTGAAAAATATAATGGAAGAAAGAGTTGAAGGCAGGCGTTAATGAGGAAGATTAAATTAATATGAAACAAACATAAAGGTATGTTTTCAGGCACCCGTAAGAAATAAAGAAGTAGAACACTAGACAACAGAAAAACAACAGACATGAGTGGCTTACCCAGGATTTGAACACTGGACCTTCCGTGCGACAACCCCGCCTAGCTATGCAAGCGAATCACACTATTCTCCCTGCTATCCACGCATCACCAAAAAATGATGCTAAGGTCCAGTGTTCAAATCCTGGGTAAGCCACTCATGTCTGTTGTTTTTCTGTTGTCTGGTGTTCTACTTCTTTATTTCCTACGAGTGCCTGAAAACATACCTTTATGTTTGTTTCATATTAATTTACCGTTTACAGGCCTCGGGTTTCCCTTCCTTATATGTTATAAATGTTAATGAGGAAGACAAATGTTAATGAGGAAGACAATGTCATACATGGAAGATAACATCAAGAGAAAATCACATCCTATGAGATGAGATGGCTAAGAATAGTAAATGAATATTACACCCACATAAAGGTATATTTTCAGGCACTCGTGAATAATAAAGAAGTAGAAAATATTTTAAGAATAGCAATTGTTACCAGGAGAGACATAATGAGAAATGATGACATCAGAAAAAGTGTAGTAACTACATCCTGCATGAAGTATATAGAGACCGAACATTAGGTGGTTTGGCCATATCGTGAGAATTGAGCCTGATAACTTACCGTTACTCGCATACAACACCAGAAGATCTGGGTTCAGAGCTCGGGAAAGACCAAGAGGCTGATGGATAGACAACAATACAGATGTCCTACAACAACATGGGATGGATAGACAACAATACAGATGTCCTACAACAACATGGAATGGATAGACAACAATACAGATGTCCTACAACAACATGGGATGGATAGACAACAATACAGATATCCTACAACAACATGGGATGGATAGACAACAATACAGATGTCCTACAACAACATGGGATGGATAGACAACAATACAGATGTCCTACAACAACATGGGATGGATAGACAACAATACAGATGTCCTACAACAACATGGAATGGATAGACAACAATACAGATGTCCTACAACAACATGGAATGGATAGACAACAATACAGATGTCCTACAACAACATGGGATGGATAGACAACAATACAGATGTCCTACAACAACATGGGATGGATAGACAACAATACAGATATCCTACAACAACATGGGATGGATAGGACACAATACAGGTGTCGCTAAAACATACATGGGATGGATAACAACAAATACAGATGTCTACAACAACATGAATGATAGACAACTATACCAGATGTCCATACAACAACATGGGAGATGGATTAGACAACAATACAGATGTCCTACAACAACATTTGGGGATAGGACTAGACAATACAGATGTCAACAAACAAACATGGATGGATAGACAACATTACAGATGTCCTACAACAACATGGGATGGATAAGACAACAATACAGATGTCCTATACAACAACATGGATGGATATACAACAATACAGATGTCCTACAACAACATGGCTATGGATAGACAACAATACAGATGTTCCTACAACAACAAGGAATGGATGACAACAATACAGATTGTCACTACAACAACATGGGAATGCGATTGATAGAGCAACAATACAGATTGACATACAACAACATGGGGATGGATACGACAACATAACAGATGTCCTACAACAACCTGGGATGGATAGACACACAATACAGATGTCCTACAACAACATGGGATGGATAGACAACAATACAGATGGTTCCTTACAACAACAACAATGGGATGGATAGACAAAAATAACAGATGTCCTACAACAACATGGGATGGATAGACAACAATACAGATTTCCTACAACAACATGGAATGGCATAGACAACAATTACAGATGTCCTAACAACAACATGGAAATGATAGACAACAATACAGATGTCCTACAACAACATGGGAATGGATAGACAACAATACAGATGTTCCTACAAACAACATGGAAATGATAGACAACAATACAGATGTCCTACAACAACATGGGATGGATAGACAACAATACAGATGTCCTACAACAACATGGAATGGATAGACAACAATACAGATATCCTACAACAACATGGGATGGATAGACAACAATACAGATGTCCTACAACAACATGGAATGGATAGACAACAATACAGATATCCTACAACAACATGGGATGGATAGACAACAATACAGATGTCCTACAACAACATGGAATGGATAGACAACAATACAGATATCCTACAACAACATGGGATGGATAGACAAA
>JAMPIV010019516.1:0-55376 GCA_024509875.1 Oreohelix idahoensis | reverse complement strand
ATGCATACAATTAGCGCATACACAGAGAAAACTACCTCAAGTTACTAAGCTGTCAAAATGGAAGACAGAAGAGAGAAAATACAGTGAGACATAAAGGGGATGAGTAAGGAAGATGCAGTGTTGCACACTGATGCAAGTTTAGAACTGGACCAAAGAAAGAGGACAATGACCCAATGGGAAAAAAAACTGAGACCCAAGAGAGTGGGTGGGGAAAAAGGATTGATGTAGGTTCCCACACAGTCTCATGTCATGGTTACTGCTATCCTGAAGTGTTGTCGAGGTCTGCAAGATGCAGGAATTAATGTTCAAACAGTGACAACTTTATTAACTGATTAGGAAATCTTTTGACGCCAATCCTTTTCCCAAAATCCCCAGGGTAAAACAGTACAGGGAGACTGAAGAACACACGGATAAGAGGACTGGAGCAGACAAGAACTAGATAAAGAACACACGGAGAAGAGAACTGGAGGCAGACAAGAACTAGATAAAGAACACACGGAGAAGAGAACTGGAGGCAGACAAGAACTAGATAAAGAACACACGGAGAAGAGAACTGGAGGCAGACAAGAACTAGATAAAGAACACACGGAGAAGAGAACTGGAGGCAGACAAGAACTAGATAAAGAACATACGGAGAAGAGAACTGGAGGCAGACAAGAACTAGATAAAGAATGCACAGAGAAAAGAACTGGAGGCAGACAAAGAACTAGATAAAGAACGCACGGAGAAGAGAACTGGAGGCAGACAAGAACTAGATAAAGAACACACGGAGAAGAGAACTGGAGGCAGACAAGAACTAGATAAAGAACGCACAGAGAAAAGAACTGGAGGCAGACAAGAACTAGATAAAGAACACATGGAGAAGAGAACTGGAGGCAGACAAGAACTAGATAAAGAACACACGGAGAAGAGAACTGGAGGCAGACAAGAACTAGATAAAGAACACACGGAGAAAAGAACTGGAGGCAGACAAGAACTAGATAAAGAACACACGGAGAAGAGAACTGGAGGCAGACAAGAACTAGATAAAGAACACATGGAGAAGAGAACTGGAGGCAGACAAGAACTAGATAAAGAACACACTGAGAAGAGAACTGGAGGCAGACAAGAACTAGATAAAGAACATACGGAGAAGAGAACTGGAGGCAGACAAGAACTAGATAAAGAACGCACGGAGAAAAGAACTGGAGGCAGACAAGAACTAGATAAAGAACACATGGAGAAGAGAACTGGAGGCAGACAAGAACTAGATAAAGAACACACGGAAAAGAGAACTGGAGGCAGACAAGAACTAGATAAAGAACACACGGAGAAGAGAACTGGAGGCAGACAAGAACTAGATAAAGAACACACAGAGAAGAGAACTGGAGGCAGACAAGAACTAGATAAAGAACACACAGAGAAGAGAACTGGAGGCAGACAAGAACTAGATAAAGAACACACGGAGAAGAGAACTGGAGGCAGACAAGAACTAGATAAAGAACACATGGAGAAGAGAACTGGAGGCACATTTAAAAAGGATAAAGAAGACATGGATAGACCTTGAGCTGATGGCACCTGGCATGAGTGGTCTCTGCTCCCGTGTGAGCTGTAGGGTAATAACTGAGTTAACTATTTAAAACCATAGTCGGTATATAATAATAATAAATTCTTTAAGCACCAAACACGGCGCATAAGGCAGAAACCAGTGCTCTCCAGGTTGTTCGTTGTGACGCCACTCCTCTTAGCTCTTGCACATTATTTAGGCCCAACGTTCTTCCTTCTCTTATTATTGTTCTTCTGAGTGTTTCTTTTGGTCTTCCTTTTTTCCGCTTACCCTCAGGAACCCAAGTGAGCGCCTGTAGTGGTATTCTGTTGTTTTGCATTCGTAGGACATGACCGATATATGACCATCGTCTTTTCCTTATATAGTCGGAGACATATTTCTGCCTAGAGTCTTCTCTTATTTGTCGATTAGTCTTGAATTCTTTCCAACTGATGTTCATGAGTTTTCTAAGACATTTGTTCTCGAATGTATTCAGCTTGTTCTCCAATGATTTTGTTATTTTCCAACTCTCACAGCCGTATGTTAACACTGAGATAACATTTGAATTAAACAGACGAAGCTTGGTATGTATATTCAATGATCGTAATTTCCAAATGTTAGATAATCTATTGAAGGCGCTAGCTGCCAAAGCAATTCTAGTATGGATTTCTCTTGTTGTGTCACCATCCTGAGTCATTTTACTGCCTAAATAATTGAAACTTTCAACTTTCTGTAGTTTTTCCCCGTTCAAGATGATATCAAAGGTCTCGTTAGAAAAGTTCATAGCTTTAGTTTTAGAGGCATTTATTTGGAGACCAATTTTAACCGAGAGATGACACAAATTATTTATTGCTTCTTGGGATTGTCTTGGTGTTGAACTTAAGAATGCTACATCATCTGCGAAATCCAGGTCCCCCAGGAATTTTCCATTTGTCCATTTTATACCCAATTGTTCATTGTGGGTATAGTTTCTCATAACCCAATCAATAGCTATTCCAAAAAGTAGTGGTGACATAATACAGCCTTGTTTCACCCCTGTTTCTACTGTAAACCATTCTGTATTCCCTTTATTTGTTCTAACACAACATCTTGCATTGTCATATAGCGCTTTGATTATATTCACATATTTTGTTGGAAAACCATAGATTGTAAGTATCTTCCACAATGATGGGCGGTGTAGACTATCAAAGGCTTTTTGAAAATCGACGAAGGTGATAATAAGTGGCGATTGCCTTTCCACTGATTCTTCTATAATTGTTCTTAGTGTGAATATTTGATCAATACATGATCGTTTCGGCCTGAAACCCGCTTGTTCTTCTCTGATCTTTTCGTCAGCATGCAATTTAAGTCTGTCTAACATCATGCAACATAATAATTTTCCAGGTACTGATAATAGAGATATACCACGCCAGTTATTACAGTCTGATAGATCACCTTTCTTCGGTAACTTTACAATAATACTGTCTATCCATTGTTGTGGTGGTTGTTCTTCTCTCCATACTTCATTTATAATATCTAAAATTCTCAAGAGGTTGTTGTCATTAACTGCTTTAATCATTTCCCCTGAAATTTCGTCAACTCCAGCAGCTTTAAAATTTTTAAATCTTTTAACGGCTTGTTTGATCTCGTCCAGCGTGAATTCATCGCAAGTTATTGGCAAGGTGGTTGTGGGTGTTTCATTATTAAAATCAGGTGTTACTGTTGGTGGTGGTCTGTTTAGCACCTCCATGAAGTGCTCAGCCCATCTCTTCATTTGTTCTTTTTTCTGTTGGTATTGAATTCCCTAATTTACCTTTAACAGGTGTTTCCATAGCAGTAGGCTGGTGACATAGTTGTTTTGTAATTTGATAAAGGCACCTACTATTACCAGTTCTTGCAGCATTTTCAGCTTCTACGGCCAGTTCATTGATGAAATGTTTTTTTATCTCTTCGAGTTTTTGTCTTCACTTCTTTATTTAACAAGTTATAAGTTAGTTTGCAAGATTCAACTGCATTATGTGTACTTGCCGCTAGTAGTTTAAGTTTTGCTGTTTTCCTTTCTTGTATTTTATCCCAAGTATCTTCTCTCATCCATTTTTTTCTTTTTATGTACTAGGTATCCGGTGGTCGCTACAGCAGCTTCTGTCATTGCTGTTCTCAGTTGTTCCCATTTAGTATCGATTGTCTTGGTGGTGATATCGTTGTCAATTTTTGCCTAAAGCATCGAAATAGTTGTTCATTTTGACATTATATTCCTTCTTTATATCATTTGATTGCAGTCTGTGTACATCTATTCTTCTATTTTTATTCGGTTGGTATAACTTCTTCAGTTTAATTCTCATTTTAGCTATGCAGAGGTTATGATCGCTTCCGATCTCTGCACCTCTGTATGCTCTGACGTCTTGAACTGATGAGCGAAATTTAGCGCTTATGCAGAAGTGATCTATCTGGTTCTTAGTTCTGCCATCAGGTGAATTCCATGTTATCTTGTGGATATTCTTATGTGGAAAGATGGTGTCTGCCACAACGAGGTTTGATATTTCACAAAGTTCTAGAAGTCTTTCGCCATTTTGATTCATACAGCCTATGCCATGAGTACCGAGATATCTTTGTACTCCATCGTTGTTGTCACCTACTTTGGCGTTAAAATCACCCATGACTGCTATTATGTCATGCTTGGGTATTGTGTTGATGGTACTTAGAAGTGCTTCATAGAAGTCATCTTTTGTGGTATCAAGAGCGTCGTTAGTTGGTGCATAACATTGTACAATTGAGAGCTTGAAAAATCGTGTCTGAAATCTAGCTAATATTAGCCTCTCATTGATAGGTACCCAGCTGATAAGCGATGCTGCTGCTTTCTGTGTCATTAGGATGGCTACTCCCTCTGTGTGACGATTATCATTACTACCAGAGTATATAATTTGCTTTTTTTCTTCTGAAATATATTTTATGCCCTTCCCCGTCCATCTACACTCGCTGACACCCAATAAGTCCAACTTATAATTATCCATTTCTTTAATTACTTCTTCCAATTTTCCGTCTTGATACATAGTTCTTACATTCCAGTATCCAATTTTAGAAATCTCCTTAGCCCCCAAGATATTAGAGTGAGTCATGTTTACTGTCGAGCCTGGTTCTGTTTCGGTAACAATAGCTTGTTTTACGATAGTGAATTGTTAACTCACTGATCAACCCTCCGATCCAACCGACCGATTCGAGGGTTTCGAGGTCAGTTATAGGAAAATATCTACACCACTAGATACTCTGGTGTATCTTTTATTCTATAATTTAACATAACATGGTGATATCCATCGAAATATACACATTCCTGATGTTTTTCTTTCGGCGTCTAAGGTGAGAAACGAATTTCACCTCCATCTTGGAAGGGTAGATAACTCGGTATATACAGGGTGTTTATAAAGTCGCTGTGCAGTGAATTTGAAAAATATTTTAGAAATTACGTCACGAATGATGCAAATTTACATCATGATATTCTGTGTTCCAATGCTGTGTTCCACAATCCCGTGTGCAGCATTACACAAGCCCCAATTGAAAACCACATTTCTGGTGACGTAGTCTCGCCTGGGCGTAAATTTCACTGCACAGCGACTTTATAAACACCCTGTATATATATATATATATAAGTGGGTTTTACTTGTTTAGCATATAAATTCTGTATTCTACTACATGGTGTATGCGTTATATCAAACATTCGCCAGGAAAGTAGGGGCAGATTGAGAATATTAACTATTCATTTCTGCTCTTGTTATTATTTATCACTTTTTATTTAATTTCTTCTTTACTTTTCTATTTAATTTTCTTTATTCTTTGGTTTTTTTTTAATTACATCAATCCTATGTTGTTTTCAATGTTAATTCATTCCTATCTGCATGTCTACAGACTGATATTTATTGATATGGTATATTTTTTCACTACCTATCAATCAGCCTACCGATTTCCATTTAATGTTGATTTGAGTGCTGTAACGGAAATGTAGGGGAGATATACTTGTAGGCAAATAAAACAGCATAGAGATAGATGAGATAAATGAAAATATGTTATCACTGTCTTGAGCAAACAAGACAATAAACGGCACTGACTGATAAAGGAAGGATGGTGTAAAGGTACTTATTCTTTGTTACAACCACAGTACCTGGTTACATCGACCTAAATAACATGTTCTCAAATAGTTTTCTAAAATATTACCTGTCTAAGAACTAGAACAGAACCGGCTTGCAATGCTGTTGATGGATCTTTGAACAAATCTCGATGCAAAGTTCCATTCATTTTACCTAATAAATAAACAAAAATAGCAACCAAAAAAGAATTCAAAATGTTTAAGACTGAATAATGAAAGGCAAATATTCATGGCTTTAATAATACACGAGTGGACAGCAATGAATTATGAATAGGGGTTAACGAATCTTCTGATTAAAAAAATATCTGCTCCATTAATCTAGAAGATAGAAGGATGCCGCTAGAGTGACAAGATGTAACAGTTGTCTAAAACGCTCAAGACTTGTCAATTAATGCACACTTCACAAAAAATATTTTTTAATATATCAATCAATACACCCTTTAGTTCCCCAAAGGAGCATAATCCTTCAGCAAACACATGCCAACTCCTCCCGTCACGTGCCATTAGGTCAAGGTCTTTACATGTCATCCTCATCATTTCGATTTATGTCTCCAGTTCTCTTCTCTCTCTGTCATGTCTGTCTCCAGTTCTCATCTCTGTCATGTCTGTCTCCAGTTCTCATCTCTGTCATGTCTGTCTCCAGTTCTCATCTCTGTCATGTCTGTCTCCAGTTCTCATCTCTGTCATGTCTGTCTCCAGTTCTCATCTCTGTCATGTCTGTCTCTTCTCTGTCATGTCTGTCTCCAGTTCTCTTCTCTGTCATGTCTGTCTCCAGTTCTCTTCTCTGTCATGTCTGTCTCCAGTTCTCTTCTCTGTCATGTCTGTCTCTTCTCTCCACATGTAAGCCTACCTTGCCGTGGTTGGAGAGCTTGAGCGCCTCAATGATCCCGGGAGCTATGCCGGCGGGAGTTTTACTCCTGGCAGGGTCACCCAAGCCGGACAGGTCCTGGGTGAGGGGCCAGACTAAATGGGCTGAGGAGTGGGTGGAACCCTATAGGTGTAGATGCAGAACCCACCGGCGAGTGGTACATGCTCTGGTCTGCACCAATCCACCCCCACTTCATGGGTTAAATGCTTTCTTGCCTCATTCTTCACTGTTTGTCATCTATCACGCCCATGGCGACCGTTGCCTCAATTGGCTGTGTGTGGTGTACCCGGAAACGGGGCCTCCCAGTACTGAGGCAAAGTTAAGTCCCCGATGTCACTTATCGGTGCAGAATTGAGAGAGATGGCTGAGCATCACAATCCCTCCTGTGTTGCAGCATGATGAGAACCCAGCATTGCACACTGAGCTTGGGGGGATCACTTGGGCACCAGACTTAATACTGGCTCTTGACTGGATGGCCGCATGCAGGAGATTTCTACAATGGAGGGTTGGCAGGTGGTGGGTATCGGGAAGTGGCTCTGTGCAGGACGTGAGGATTCCTTGGGAGAGCCCAGAACCAGAGCACAGCATTGTGCAAGCTCTGCATAGTTGGAGAGCCCCCTGGATGACGGGGAATGCACAGTGTGCTACCCCACCTATCCCCAACTGCTAACTTAGAACCAGAAGTGGGGTCCTCTGTATGCATGCCAGGCCAGGATAAAATGCCTGGGAAAGAGACTGGAGCTCAGAACTCCCTAACTCAAAGTTGCAGGATGGCAGAAAAGCCACGGGAAAGACAGGGCTATTTTGAAGATAACGCAACCATATTTTCACCATACGAGCTCGGACGCCGCCTCGGTAAACAAGGTCCGCGCAGAGCAGTGACACCCCCAGGCTGCTTGCGAATAGTCTACTACTGGGAACATAAACAGATTAGGGATGAGCCCACTCTCCCGTTGAACAGGTGCTAAAGTCGTAGATACTGGGCCAGAAGGCGCACCGGAAACCACAGTATCATGCAACTCGCTTTTTTTTTTCTATGGAGAGTACACCGTCAAATAAATCTCGTTCTGGTGCTCGCCCTGTGGAGCTCCACCAGGCAGGTGCAGTGCCGGGCTCTGAGCCTCGACAGAGCCCACCCTCAGCTACTGGAGGACCCTCTAGACCGTCTTGTGGAGTCAACAGACGGCGGAGGAGAACTACTGACCAAAACAAAACAGAAAAAGAGAAACCCAGAGTGCCACTTGTCATGATGCACTGGAATGCAGAGGGAGTGAACAGCAAGCAGGCTGGATACAGCAAAAAGACAGAGCTGGAAAACATCTTGTATGAGAAGCAAGTCAGTGTTTGCTGTATCCAAGAGACTCACTTGAAAGCAGATCAAACCTTTAAAATAAGGGGATATCAATGCTTCAGATCCGACAGACAAGATAGACGAAAAGGAGGAGTACTTACTCTTGTAAGGAATAACATTCCTGCACACGAAAGGAAAACCTTCATGGATGGAGCAGAATATCAGCTGCTGCAGATAAAGGTAGACAAGATGGAAATAGAACTCCTGAACTATTACTGTCCGAACAACAAACCCCTGAGTCTCAGCTCTATACAGGTACCAGCCACCAACTTTATAGCAGTTGGAGACTTTAATGGCCGCTCCCAGAGCTGGGGCTATAACCATCTGGATCACAGAGGTGAAGAGGTTGAAACTTGGCAAGATGATCACTCCCTAATCCTAGTCAATAATGCCACAGATACTCCTACCTTCTACTCCAGAGGATGGCACACAACCTCAACACCAGATCTTGCCTTCTCCACACCAGATATAGCTGGATCTATTAGTAGAGAAGTAGGAGACCAACTAGGGGGAAGCGACCATCGCCCAATCTTTCTTACTGTCCAGAGTGCAACTCTCAGTACAGGCCCAGCCATTACAAGATGGAACTACAAAAAAGCCAACTGGGGTTTATTCAGGCATCAGGTGAACACGCTGCTGTCTACCCTCAAGGTACAGAACAGAGACATTAATGAAGTGGTAAAAGACTTCAACAGATGCATACTACAAGCTGCAAAAGAAACCATTCCCAAAGGATGCCGGCGTAACTACATACCATACTGGTCCAGCACACTCCAAGAACGTCAGGAAGCTATGGACAAGGCTAGAAAGGACGCAGAGTCTCAGCCTTCACTTGAAACTCACAACAAATGGAAAAAGGCTGTAGCAGAGTTTCAGAGAACAAAGCTAGAAGAAAAGCGGAAAAGCTGGAGAACTAAAACGGCATCGCTGAACCTTGAGAAAGACGGCAGGAAACTTTGGAGATTAGTCAAGTCTCTAAATGAAGAGCATTCCTCACCAAGGCAGACTATCACATTGGATGAAGGTGGCAAACTTTTCAGAGGAAAACAAGCTGCAGACTTGTTTGCTAGAAGATACAGTTCAGAAAGCAACTTACCCATTAACATAGACCATCAGAGAGAGATAAGAAAAGAAATACTGGCAACCATGGGACAGACAGATACTCCTGCCCCAATGAGGGAACCCATCACACTAGGAGAACTACAGAAGGCTATTTCCAAGCTTAAGTTTCAAAAGTCACCCGGCCCAGACAAAATCAGCAACGAAATGCTAGTAAATCTGAGCTCAGCAGCAAAGACAAAACTGCTTGAGATATTCAACCACAGCTGGTTGAAAGGAACGGTACCCCAAGTATGGAGAGAAGCCATCACAATACCCATACTAAAGAAAGGGAAATGTAAGACCGAGGCTGCAAGTTACCGGCCAATCAGTCTCACAAGCTGTGTTGGGAAGACTATGGAGCGAATAGTCAACCACAGATTGAAATGGTATTTAGAGTCTGAGCAGATCCTGGTGCCGGAACAAGCTGGATTTAGAGAATGCTACAGTATAGAAGACCAAGTTACTTACTTGTCTCAAGCAATAGAAGATGCCTTCCAGGAGAAGAAAAAGGTCCTAACGATCTGGGTCGACTTCAAGCAGGCCTTTGACAAGGTGTGGAAAGATGGCCTCATTGCAAAACTTAGGAGAAGTGGAATCCAAGGCAACATGATGAAATGGATCCAGTCATACTTGCATAACAGGAGAACTAGAGTCACTCTTGACGGTCTGCAGAGCAGAAAAGTGTTGCTCCATCAGGGGGTACCTCAAGGAGGAGTAATTTCCCCAACACTCTTCCTTGTTTACATCAATGACCTGGTGAAAGATCTCCCTGCAGGAGTTAAAGCTGCCTTATATGCAGATGACCTAGTACTCTGGTGCGCTGATGAAAATGTCACCACAGCAAATTATAGAATGCAGCGGGCAGCAGACATGCTAGTGTCATGGGCAGAGAAATGGCTTATCACAATAAACACAGACAAAACCTCCACAACACTGTTCTCCCTCGCCCCCAAGGACAAATCAGCTAACATACACCTAGGGACAACCGTGATCAAGGAAGAAAGCTACCCCACCTATCTTGGGGTGACATTTGACCAAAGGCTTACATGGAATAAGCATATTGAAAATGCAGAAGGAAAGGCCCGAAGGCGACTAGGCATACTCAGAAAATTAGCAGGTACCAACTGGGGAGCAAATGAACGAAATCTAAAGAAGATTTATAATGGAGTAATAAGACCACACTTAGAGTTTAGCTCAGCAGCATGGTCATCAGCTGCTAACTCACATCTGCAGTCTTTGGACAAGGTGCAAAATCAAGCTCTCAGGCTCATTACAGGAGCCATGAAAACTACACCAATAACAGAGATGCAGAAGGTTGCTGGATTACAGACATTGTCCCATAGAAGAGACACAAAAACCATGATCCAGATGGAAAAGTACAACAGTATGCCAATGCACCCAATGAAGGCAAGACTAGATGATCTGGCATTGGGACGTCTAAAGCGTAGCAGCTTTGTGCATCGGGGGAAAAGACTTATAAGACAGCATCAAGAAGACCTATCCATGAAGACAACACCACTGAAGCCCACCCTATACCCTGTACCATGGGAGCAGGCCAGCAGTGCCCTCCAAATTAATACAACAGTCAGTGGTCTCACAAGTGGATGTGAGTATAATGATCTGCAAAAACGAACTGCTACATTGAGTATGATCCAAGAAAGCTATCCCGATCAATCATGGATACATGCCTATACAGATGGATCAGCAACTAATGCTGTTAGGAATGGAGGTGCCGGTATCTTTATCTCATATCCTGACAACCACTATGAGACTAGGCACATTCCCACTGGTAAATTCTGTTCCAACTATACAGCTGAGGTTCAAGCTCTAGAGCAAGCTGCAAATATGATTTATAACACCAACTCTGACTGCCACCAGGTAGTCATCCTCACAGATGCACTGTCTGTCCTGCAAGCTCTCAAGGGTGGTAAACTCCCGCATCTGAGAAATGAACTAAACAAAGTAGCTGCCAAAAAGAGAACCATACTTCAGTGGGTACCATCTCATTGTGGTGTACCCGGAAATGAAAAGGCAGATAAACTTGCAAAAAAGGGAGGAGAATGTGAACAAGAAGATAATGAAGTCACATACTTTGAGAAAAAGAGAGCTATCCAGACTATCAGAAGAGAACAGAACCAACCCAAAGACGACTATCACACTCTCGACCGGCAGGGACAGACAACTATTTTTCGACTCAGGACAGGGCATAACAAACTGAATAAACACATGCACAAGCTACGATTGTCTGCTTCACCACTGTGCACATGTGGATTAAACGAACAAACTGCTGAGCATGTTTTACAGGACTGTCCTCTGTATGACCAGTTAAGAAAGATATACTGGCCCAATGACTCAACACTAAACTCAAAGCTATATGGAGTTAAAGAGGAACTTCAAACAACAGTCGAATTCATCATGAGAACTCGTCTGACGGTGTAATCATCAAAGATGCGATCGCAAGAAGAAGAAGAAAGTCTGTCTCTTCTCTGTCATGTCTGTCTCCAGTTCTCTTCTCGGGGTGTTCTTTGGTCTGATTCTACTTTTTTTTTAAATCCTGTTGATAACGGGTCTACCTGGCAATGCTATAACACAGGTTTCCTCAATGTGTATATCCAAACACGAAAAATTTTTAAGTGTATAACAATAAATCTATAATCTCATTAACCTTCACGCCCTTTCTAGGAACATGTAGCCCCAAATTAGCAGCACGGTTTACATGGGCAAATATTCCTTTTTTTTTTTTTTTTTATTAATGTCATGTCCATGCTCTAGATACTTTTTAACATCTGTGGTTAACAGTTTCTGATGGGTTGAATTCTTCCGACCAAGTGTCCATTTGAATCTTCTTCTTCTTCTTTGATCCTTAGCCGCCGACCGTCAAAGCAGTCAGTGGCCATCACGCCTAGTGGCGTCTTGTAGGGCAACAACAAATTGATTCCACTTTGCTCGGTCGGCGGCCATCCTTCGTACAGTGCCCCAACTCTGGTTCATTCTTTGCATCTCAGCCTCCACATTCCTCCGCCAGGTTGTATTTGGTCGGCCTCTTTCGTTTTCCTTCAGGGGTCCAAAGCATAGCTGTTCTTGTGATGGCATCATGGTCTCTTCTGAGGTCATGGCCAACCCAGCTCCAGCGTCTGCCAGCTATGATGGTGTGCATGTCCTCTTGCTTGCTCCGAGCAAGCAATCTTGGTTGGTGATGGTATTCGGCCAAAAGATTCGGTGAATTTTTCTTAGGCATGTTGTGTGAAAAGAGGACAATTTCGACATTTCCTTCTCTGTAACTCTCCAGCATTCTGCACCATAGAGAAGCACAGAAAGCACACAGCTCTGATATAATCTTAATTTTGTGCTTGTGCTGTATTGAGAGGACTTCCAGATGTTGTTTAGGCTAAAAAAGGCTGTTCTTGCCTTATTCATTCTGATGTTGATGTCTTTGCCTGCCCCGCCGTCTGGTGTTACTATGCATCCTAGGTATGTGGAGGTGTCTGTCTGTACCAGTTGCTGATTCCTTACTGATATGGACTCAGGGTTGCTCACATTGAGCGTCATGACCTCTGACTTCTTTAAATTGATGTTCAAGCCCACCTGCTGGCTAAACTTATTAAGTCTATCCATTTTTTCCTGGATGTGTTGATGTGAATGTGCTAGTAGTGCAATGTCATCTGCATATTCCAGATCTTCCAATGTAGAAAATGTAGTCCATCTTTTGAATCTATTTTGTATTCCACTTGAATCTACTGACATCAAATCATGAAAAATTTGTTGGTATTATAATAACCTTCCCCGTGTAGTTCTTGAGAGTCTGTAAACAGACAAAGAACAAATAAGACTACTACTCCCTCAGGCATGGGGCCACAAGGCAACTATTATGAGGTTGTACATGGGGGGGCTGGCAACTTCATCATGTAAAACAAATTGCCACATGAACCACAGCTGTAAGAGCATGTGAATGATTGCTGCAGGCTTCCTGCAAAGGGACCAGCTGCAAGCAGGGGGCTACATGCTCTATAAGGAGTGAAAAGGAAAATTAATGAATGAATAATCACCTTAATTAGTTTTTAATGATATTCATCCTAATAAATGCCCTGGGTAGTTCCCGGTGGTCCTCTGAGAAGACAAATAAAAAAAACAGGACTACTGTTTCCTCAGACATGCCATAAAAGATGATTAATACGAGGCTGCGTATGATGCTAGCGACATCATCACATACAAAAACTGCTTCAATAACTACCACTGTAAGAGCACATGAATGATTCTCCGTTTCCTGAAAGGGAAATAACTGAAATGCTGGCTCCATGCTCCATAAGGAGTGACAAGGGGAATAACGATGATGATTCTACTAACTCCTGTTCTTATGCCAATGGGGTCATAGGCAGCACTTCTCTTAAGATAGGAAAGTTGTTAGCAATGGTTAAAATATATTTTTTTCTGAAAGTTCACATAAATTCATACATTTCCCAGTTACTAACACCGCTCAATGAGAATGAAACAATATAGTCTCTGGATCTGTACGGGAGGGCACATGTTGCCCTCGATAAAGAATGTGTTTAAAGGAAACGGTAACCCATAGTTATAGGGAAGTTACAGGCTTCATTATACTTGATCCACCTTTATAAAGTGGGGTGACCAATCTCCCTGTCAATGCCTTTGCCTTCCCTAACTCGCAAGAAGAGTCAGGTACACATTTACAGCTGCGTAAATTGGCAACCAGGCCGCAATCCCGTAAACCGGTAACAGTGAGTGAATAGTGCTCTAACCGCTTAGCAAATTGACACTAATAAATATTGTGTTACCGATGCTTATTTCTATAACTCCAAAATGGAGCTCCACACCAGTTGGCCAGATACAGTTTTAAAATACTTTAAGTACAGATTTCACATCACGTTTTCATTCATTAAAAAATAGTCTTCATACAATTATGTACTTCACAAAGTTTTTCTTGTAACTTTCAATGGAAGTTGTGTGGAAATCCAGCCTACCCAGCTCTGCATCTTGGTATCTTTTCCATTCAGCAATGTGATACTAAAGAATTTTGTTACTCCTGAAGACTTGGTACCTCCTACAAAGTAGTAAGTGCTATTTTGGTATTTTGCACTGAGACTAAACAAGATAAATAAGATTCATTTGCTTCTTTGGAATAAGTTGCATGTTTTCATTGTGCTCACCAGCGACAATGAAATAAATGCACATCCTCAAAGGTAGTACTCCTTTCCCCACCAAAGTAAGTGTTTTAACCCTTTAATCTTCTTACACCCTGGAAAGAGGATGACTCTTCCAAATTCTCAGAAAATACAAAAGAAAATTAATTATATGTGTTAAGTCTGAAATCATTTAGCTTTCTCATCTTGGTACCTACTGCACTGGAGCCTTTTTTCTGAAGCGATATCTTCAAGGTGCAATATTACATTTGTAGCACTCAACATTGACAAAGCATTAGCCTTGCTGAAACCAATCTCCCATTATTGAGATACTAAACTTTCGGAATCAACCAGGTTTTTGCAGCTAAGTTACCAGATTACCGGATCGAAACCTGTTAGCCTCACACTTCTGTCTATCCAGCTGTAAACTGATACCTGACTCAGCTCTTGAGTTAGGGAAGGCAAAGCCAGTGAGGAAGAGAACTGCTCACCCCACCTCATTAAACTGGACCTAGTATAATGAAGTCTCTAGCATTGGGACTTCCTTTTAATATACCAGGATATCTGAGACTTTATTTGATTGTTTTCAGAGATCAATCATAACATTTCAGAATGAAATGAGCTTGATCATGCACTGTATATTCTCAATAAAATTCAATAACATTAATTGTAACTTACTGGCAGGGCAGTGAACATTTTTTTGCCTTACTACTTCTTTACTCTATCTCCACTGTTGGCCAAAATTGACATGTCATAAATTGACAAAAAATAGTTTAATAATCTATTATCGTACACAGCACCGGATTACTCATTAGGCCGACTAGACACAGGCCTATGGCCCCAGGCCTACAGTGGCTCCGTGGAAAAAACAATGAAGCCATAACGCACAGAGCTCTGCAGCAATGGTACATGAACGTTAGTACGCTCGTGCGTGCAGGGTAATAGTACCTGTACAACAATTAGTTTATTAGTTACTTCCAGCACCATTTTTTTTCTTTTTAAAAATACTTTCTTTGCAGGGGCCCAACTACCTTTAACAAATTCTAGAGGCTGTAATGAACACTTATTTCTTAAATATTATTATATATTAAGGGGGTCCCTGGTACTGAAAACTGGATTTTACGTACAAAATATCGATTTTTTACTTTTGAGCTTATTTTATTAAATAATCATCGAGGAATCGATTGAGCAAGGTTTTATAACATAAAAAATGCATTTGATGTATCAAAAAGCTTATATTTTCTGTACCCACCCCCAGCTATGATTTGCAAATTTGTGCCGAAAATGCAAGATTTGTCGCTCAATTATACCTTAGTTACGCTAACCAAATCGTGGACTATTTGGTATCGATACACATGGAATTTCGTTGTCTGTCGTAATATCGCAAATTCGAAACTATTTTTTCTCATAGCTTTGTGTAATGTGTGTTTGAAAATTTCCGTAATTTTATGCTTACCTCCTTATAAGGAGTGGTCACGTGGTGACCCCTTGCCCTCATTACCGACCCATTCAAGACGCAAGAGTAAACATCTGTTTTGATTGGTCATAACAATATTTTGGCTGCGTGTGCAAATGTGGAAGTAACAACAGCCATTTCCGCCTGTACACAAAAAACAATTGTTTGCTTTCCGTGAAATATTTTTCTCTTGTTTAAATTTCAGTGAATTGTGTTCTTTTACTTCAAAATGGGAAAAATAGGTAAGAGATCAAAGCAAATATCTGCTGCCAGGTCGCGTCGACAGTGTGTAATTTCTAGCAGTGTTACCACAGAAGGTAATACAGAATCAGCGGTGAATGATAGGCCTACACAAACAACGTGGAATTTCTGCATCCCAGTATCCAATAGGCCCATGGTTCACATTGCAGATCCAGTAGTGCCTGGCCCAAGTCGATCTGATATAAAAATTAACTTGAGCACGAGCAAGAATGTTGCATCTCATAATACTGTCTGCGCTAAGCCTAAACCTACGTATAAAAATGTATGTTGCAATTTGTGTAAGCAAAGCACATTGCAAACAAGAACTGACAACACCAAGTCTAAGGGTTTCTCTCTCTTCCTGGAAGTTGTGTGTCACACATGTGAAAAAGCAATTTCTAGAACGTACACATCCGAGAGGGAACCAGAAGGCCGCGGCCCTCGTGGACATGCAATCAACAAATCTGCTGTTCTTGGTGCCCTCATGTCTGGAATGGGCTCATATACATTCAATCTCTTCTGTGAGAACCTAGACCTCCCTGGCCTGCACCAGAAAACATTTAATAAATATGCAGATCAAATTTTTGATCATTTGGATACCATGCACTCTACAGTATTTCAACGTTCCGTCAGCATCATCCGAGCTGAACACGCTAAGAGTCAGCATCGTACCATTAATAAAAAAGAAGTCATTGACATCGCTGTCAGCTTTGATGCAACATGGCTAACTAGAGGTCATAAGTCATTTATAGGTGTTGGCAGTGTTATCGACATCTTGACTGGCATGGTCATCGATTCGCATGTTATGTCTTCCTTCTGTCACACCTGTGAGAATACTGGACAGTTGCAACTGAAAAATCAGCCTGACAAATTTGAAAAATGGAAAGCAGAGCATCAGAAGAACTGCTGCCGTAATTACGAAAGGTCAGCTGGAATGATGGAGGTAAAAGCCTGTGAAGTTCTCTTTCTTCGTTCAGTGGCAAATCACAAGCTACGCTACACTGTTGCTATCAGATGGCGATTCCAAGGCCTACAACAGACTCTGCAACATCAAACCGTATGGACCAGAAGTTGACATAACCAAAGAAGAGTGCGTCAACCATGTTGCAAAGCGATTAGGCACTGCACTGAGGACACTGATTACTGACTGCAGGAAACAAAAAGTCACCCTTGGGGGAAATGGTCGTGGTCGTCTAACCCAAAATGCAATACGAAAATTGTGTATTTACTACACCAGGGCCATCCGCAAGCATAGTACAGCCCCAGAGATGAAACAAGCCATCATGGCTTCTCTCTACCATGGGTATTCGACAAACGACAAACCCCAACATAATTTGTGTCCGCCAGGCAAAGACTCCTGGTGTTTCTGTCAGGCTTCCATTGCCAAAGGAGAAGCTGCTGGACCACACGAGACCAAGGTTCACACTCCACTAGACTACAACCTGCTCCATAAGCACTTCTCTTCTTCTCTTCTTCTTCCATCCTTAGCCATCAACCGGCAAAGCAGTATGTGGCCAGTACGCCTAGTGGCGTCTTAGGGCAACAACAAATTGATCGATCTATCGCTGTTTCCACCACGCCTAGTGGCGTCTTTGTGGAACAAAAACAGACCAAACAATCTATCATTGTTTCCGTAATCAGATTGGTTGGCAAGCAGGTGATCAGCCCACTGTGCGAAGTTTTTACGGGATGGGGTAAACAGCCCCATGCCCATACCCTCCTTAGTCGCTTTTTACGACATGCGTGGTAGGGTGCAGTGTTACTATTCTTTGCTCCCCTTTCGGGCCCCGGTAACACACGGGTGTCCATAAGCACTTAGCCCCTATTTATGAGCGTCTTACTGATCAGCATTTGCTGAAGCGGTGTCAGCTAGATGCAACACAAAATGCAAATGAAAGCCTACACAATTTTATATGGAGTCGTTGCAGCAAGCGGAAATTTGTGTCATTAAAAAAAAGCCAAATTCAGTGTCCTTGTGGCCGTTGGAGAGTTCAACTTTGGTCCATCAGCCAGTGCAGAAATAAAAAGGCTGTGTGGTCAAGCATCTGGAACAAACTCAATACGCCTTGGACAGGTGCGACTGAGGAAACGTCTGGCCAACAGCCAGAAACATGAGGCTGACAAACTTGTAAAAAGAAGAAAAATTAGGCAAGAGGCAAGACAAAGGCGAGAGGTGGAGCTGCTTGAAGCTGAAGGAGGTGCAGCATATAGTCCTGGAGGATATTAACCCCAGAATGGAGTATATTGGACAAGACAAGGCACTCGGTGAGTAAAATGCATTTTTCTTTAAACTAATTTTTATTAACCAAAAATGTTATTACTAACAAACTATCTAATAGATCAATCTAAATTTGGCATGCATGTAGTACACATATATACCTTTAAATTGTCACATGCTTTTTTTGATATTTTGGTTATTTGCTTTGATACATTTTTTTTTCATACAAATAAAGTGTTTTTTTTTTAAATCATTAAAAATAGAATTTTAAAGGAAGCTGAAGGAGGTGCAGCATAGAGTCCTGGAGGATTTTAAACACATTCAGCCCCCCAGAATGGAGTATATTGGACAAGACAAGTCACTCGGTGACTAAAATGCATTTTTCTCAAAACTAACATTTTATTAACAAAAAATGTTATTTTTTACAAACTATCTAATAGATCAGTCTGAAATTTGGTATGCATGTAGGACACATATATACCTTTAAATTGACAGAGGCTTTTATTGATATTTTGGTAATTTGTTTTGATATAGTTTTTTAAAATATTTTTTTTTCATACAAATATAGTGCATTTTTAAAAAAAATCATTAAATAGAATTTTAAACTTATCAAAAAAAAAGCCTCTGACAAATTGTTTTAATTGTCAGTCACAACATGTGTATCCAATTTGATAAAGTTTGATCAATGATAAACATAAGATTTTTGCTCTTGAAAATTGGTGAAAAACCCAATATGGCAGTTGTTTTTTTTGGTTACCATGTAGAAGGAAAGAAGAAAAATTAGGCAAGATAAAGGCAAAAGGAGGAGCTGCAGGAAGTGCAGCATATAGTGCTGGACAATTTTAAACACATTCAGCCCCCCCCCCCCCCCCCCCCCCCCCCCCCCAGAATGGAGTATATTGGACAAGACAAGTCATTCGGTGACTAAAATGCATTTTTCTCAAAACTAACATTTTATTAACAAAAAAATGTTATTTTTTACAAACTATCTAATAGATCAGTCTGAAATTTGGCATGTATGTAGGACACATATATACCTTTAAATTGACAGGGGCTTTTTTTGATATTTTGGTAATTTGCTTTGATATATTTTTTAAAATTGTTTTTCATACAAATATAGTGTATTTTATAAAAAAAATCATTAAAAATAGAATTTTAAACTTATCAAAAAAAGCCCATGAAAAATTGCTTTAATTGTCAGTCACAACATGTGTGTGCAATTTGGTAAAGTTTGGTCAATGGGAAACATAAGTTTTTAGCTCTCGAAAAGTGGTGAAAATCCAATATGGCGGATGTTTTTTTTTTGGTTACCATGGTAACCACATGTTTTTTAACAAAATAAACTGTACAATTTGGTTCATGGACATACACTGTATCTATTGAGCACATAAAAAGTTTGAAAATGTTATTAGAACAAAAGTTAGTTTTGACTGTAGTTCAGCCCCTTAACTCTTTCAGTCCCAAGCAAAAAAGTGGGTTTGACCCAAACAAAAATGGCCACCCCAGTGCGTTTTTATTGTTGTTGTTTGGAAATAATTTTTTAAAATGTTCATATGCATAAATAACTTTGTTGTTGTATATGAAACTGAAGGTAATTGGATGTACTTTACTCTTGTGCTACAAGTATAAAAGCTTTCATTGAAAAATGATTAGTTATTCAAGGTAAAATGGAGGATATGCGCTTAAAAAAAATGATTAGTTATTCAAGGTAAAATGGAGGATATGCGCTTAAAAAAATCGCTTTAAAAATCTAAAATAAATATCTCAAAACAGAAACACGTTCACTCTTAAACACGTGCGGTATTTAAAAGAATGTACTTGCAGTCGTAAATGACGTTTTGGGTGGTTTGTGGGTAGTTATAATTAGAAACAGTCTCAAACAGAGGCACATATACTAAAGGCTTTTTAAAGTCGATTGGGCCAAGCGCGTCTAACCCGTGAGTCTTTATAAAGTCGATTGGGAGTTAAAGAGTTAATAAAACATTTATCTGAAATCCATTAGTTTTTTTTTCTTTCTAGTTTTTATCTTTTAGAAGATTGGAGAGGGGCCCCAAAATATCTTAATAGCCTAGGGCCTCCTGCGTTCTTAATCCGGCCCTGAACGTACACCATATTTTACAGTTTGAGCCATCATGAAAAATTTCATTTTAATGTGATATATCCTTCTTTTCAATTACTAACCCAAAATCTTTGAACACGTTTTTTCTCTAACCAAGCTGAAGTGGAGATGGAATAAAGCAGTACTAAGGGGACAATTTGTCAAATGACCGGAAGTTTCGCGAACTTTCTGTACAAATTTACTCTCTTCTAATCATGACTACCTAAAGGTCTCAAATTATTAGACTAGTCACTAACGTAAGTGCATAGGTGCAGGCTTTCTGCACAGGTTACTGCAGCCGTGGTCCCATGCTGAAAAGCAGCAGAAAGGGAAGGAAAAAGACGCTAATCTTCACATGTCTAAACTTTCCGTCACACTATAAGCAAGGTTTTGTACAACATTTAACTGCTCTCAGCAAGTTTTATTCCATAGAAGTGTAGTTAACGCATTACAAAGCAGAACGCAGAGGCCGGATAGGGTACCCACCTGAAGGGTCTCTTATTATAAAGCTTGCATCCGACCCCTGCATTTCTAAGCTGTCTATCACCCCAATGATCAGTGGTATCTTTCCTCTGTGCAGCAGCTTTCTACTGGCCTGTAAAAATATAATGTTAAAAGTTGCAAGAAATCCCATAGAACACAAATATATGGAGATGGCCAATATTTGATTTGGTTTGAAGGACTATCTTAATGCACACGGACAGTTCCATTGCACAAGGACAACTCCATCAGTGCTCTTATCTCCTCCCTTAGATCACACAAGGAGGATTTCAGCACAGTGCATGAACTCCGTAGCACCGGCGAGAGTCCCAATGTGTATACATAGGAATCACACATCCTATTAATATTTTTGTGGTAGGTAGGTTTCTTATTTTTTTTAAATTTTACCAGGGCAGTGGCCTTATGGTCTACTCTTTACGATTTCCAACTGCCGTGGGATTTTTAACGTGTGCACGCAGGACCTCCTATTTTTCCACCCTTATCCAAGAAGGCTAGGCATCCGATCTCACTACTCAGGAGACCAGGGGGGAGTATGACATCATTAGGACCACTGGTTCTGAAAAAAAATGTCCGTAAATTATATTCCCTCTACTGGGAATTGAACCTGGTACTTTTAGAATTCGAGGCGGACGCCATACCTCTTAGCCTCTCCGACCTCTGGCCAATATTTGAATTTACAAACAAGTCACAGTCCAAGATTTCCACCTTAAATGAGCCTAAGTGATGTAATATGTAATAATCAACCAGAGCACTTCAGCTTTTGGGATGCAAAGGCACAGACAAAGCTGAGTTAGGTGTTTTTTAAAATAAAGGTCACTTCAGCTGGGTTTCTTATTAACTCATTCTAACCCAGGCATTTTATCGGTTTTACCCAGGACCCAATATGGAGACATTTTTGTTTCTACAAGTGATGTTTTAAAAACAGGCAGTAGACACAAATATTAATTTAGTAGATATATGTATTATGCATCAAACTTTAGGAAATTGGCTGCAGAATGTTGTGAAATACTGTTGAATTCTTATGTGATGTTATAATTGTTTGTTATATCTTGCAAAGTGTAGAAACAATAAAAAATAAAAATAAAAAATGAATAAAAATTATGCACATACACGTAAATATTTCAGCTGTACTTAATCCCTTGGTAGCAAAACACCAAGAATTGGAACGTATCTCCAGTTGACAATTAATTCAAGAAGTTTGATAAAAAAAACAAATGAAAATTGTAATTTACATAATTTTTTGTGTGTGAAGTCACATACTGCTGAACTGGAATCTCACTTACACATTCCTGTCCCGTGCAAATTAATTAATTAATTACTTAAAAATATCACGTTTGTTCAACGATCTTATCGGAATAGAAAATAGGTTATCGCTACCGATATCGCAAAAATTCATTTCAAAATTATATATTGAGGTTGATTCGTTAATAGTTTATGAGTGTTATGTATGTGACTACACTACATGTAAACAAATAACCATATGACATCATTAATTGATAAAAGTATGCAAAAACTAAGCACCAATATAATTATTTCGCTACCAGTTCAAAATACGATGTCCACAGGAAATGTTTACATGATATGAACACTCCATGGCCACTTATTTTCTAATTATTTGTTCAATTTAAGAATCTTATAAAGTGGGCATACCATGCGGCCTGCGGCTAGATCCAAAGCAACTCTAGCAACGGATATAAAGCACACAACTGTAACTTCATAAATTTTTTTTCTCGCTCACAAATGTTCACACACATGTGCCGGATGTAATGAAATATTTTTAAACTGGCTTTTCGCCAGATATTCTATAATTTTCTGCTCAAATGCGGCATATATCACCTTGGCACGCCATATGACCTGGGTATAACGAAAGGTCTTTCTGGCGTGCCATACGCCCGTTTGGGCAGAATGAGTTAAAGGTCACTTAAGGTATGTTTTATAAAGGTCACTTCAGATGGGTTTCTTATTAAAGGTCACTTCAGGTGGATTTCTTATTAAAGGTCACTTCAGGTGGGTTTCTTATTAAAGGTCACTTCAGGTGGGTTTTTTCAATTAAAGGTCATTTTAGGTGTGTTTCCTATTAAAGATCACTTCAGGTGTGTTTCCTATTAAAGATCGCCTCAGGTGGGTTCCTTATTAAAAGTCACATCATGGTATGTCTCATATTAAAATGATGGTTGCGTCAGGTGTGTAATTTTTTTTTAATGCATTTTCTGCAGCAATCATGCAGTCTCCCAGGTCAATCTTGGTTGGCTTTTTGACATCTTGTTTCAGTCTCTCTGTAAAGTCTTCCATTTCCCCTTTTCGGTAAAAATGCTATCTAGGTCTCAAAAGATAATGGGAAATACATTCAGATGACTGACAATATTTTACTTGCCTTCAGCAATGCAGATCTAATGGAAAACTTGCTCAGCAATGTTTCTGCGTCTTGCCCAAGATCAGAGACTACTGCCTTCCATTGTGGGGATGTAAAAACATCATCGGTTGGAACTTGTGACCAAGGCAGGCCGCGTGGCTGGAAGGTACAAACAATTTTCTTTCAACCATACGCACTCTTATTTTGTGCAAGGAAAAATGGTTTAAATATAACAAAAACTTCAATCTTCATACTGACTTGGAAAAAGAGCTAAGGACTTATCTTATTATATAGTCTTCACATTAGAAAATATCAAATGTCTTCTTTCAATGAATCTACTATAGGTCTATACCCTTTTACCTGAACATCCGAAATATTCTGAAAATCAAGTTTCTTTGGCCTACTTTTCAAATGCAATTTGAGCGACATTCAGATACTGAAAAGATACATTTTCCTAAACAAAGCTGCCCCCTATGATTTCAGGAGAGACCTATACGTTAATTTTGTATTCTTTATCTTGTTTATCAGAATATGGAAGTTACATCCCACCTTCATGTCATCAACATTAGGAATCTTTGGTTCAGAAACTGCTTCTAAACTGTCTTGTAATTCTGTATCTAACACATCATAAGAGGACTGAAATGAAAAAAACAAAACAAAAATACACATTATTAAACTATATCTTAAACTATACCTACAAGTATAGTCAAAATAAATATATATACATTCATTTAAATGATGTAATGAATATGCAGTAAAAAATATATTCAACATACTGATGTAATGCAGATGTTCACATCAGCAAAATTTATGACATGCCCAGATACATTGTGTTCCAGATAAATTGTGTTCCAGATAAATACCAGTAGAATAAGATGTGAGGAAAGGACACTAGCGTTAGATAGGACACACACTGAGAAAACCAGCTGATAGCATTTAAAGGCTGTCCTCCTTCTGAAATCCGCAGGGTAAGAGAAACTGAGGGATGCCAAAAAAAAAATAACACGAGATGGAAACTGGACATAGACATTAAGGGGATAAAAAAAACAGAAACACCTTGAACGGACAGCAACATGACAGAGAGGCTTGGCATGTTTTCGTTGAAGACACATGCTCCACTGGTAGCTACAAGATAATGAATAAATAAACTTTGTCTCTTAAAACATATTAAACTCTAACGTATGATATTTTAGAGCCATGATAGCACAGCTGAGTGCACTGGCTTCCAACCTCGGTGGTGCTGGTTCAATCCCCAGTTGAGATGGGATTTGTTTAGACTGCATATGGCTCCTGGGTCAACTCAGCTTCTCGAATTGGAACGCACTAGCGAGATGGGACCACCATCCTGAAGCCTTGCCAGCAACACACTGTCGAGATTTTCGTCTCTTAGTTCAACTCCCCATGAGAATTACTCATCACGGACTCACCGCTTGAGAACCCAGCTCAAAACTAAACCACTTCTTCCCCCCAACTATCATTAAGAACCTTCGAATACTTTATCTTATTTTTAAAACCAAACTAACAACTACTCAGTTGAGCTATGTTCAAAAATTACCGAGCATAAAGCCCCCAACTAAAAAATCATCTCATCACTAAAGCGTACTAACGTACGTGTGTACAAAAATCCGACCTATACATACAAGTCTTTAACACTTAACTCCCATTACCAAATTATGACTTAACAGTACCAAAGCAACTCTGGGAAGATTAAAGCGGCCAGTGTGATGCTAACCACATCACCTCTAGTGTGCCATATGGTCAAGATAATAAGGACTTGTAACGGGATCCTTTCCCCCCCCCCCCCCACCCCCCAATGCATGGAGGCATATCTAGAGTCATCCTTATATGACCACCAGCTATGCACAATGCTACAGTATATGTACGTGGAAGTGAACCTCTGTCTGTGAGGCTAATTACATCCTTACTGACTTGAAATCATCTACACACTTCCAGGGATTCCTCCTGTGGTGAAACTTGTTGAGAACCCGGCATTGCACACTAAGCTTGGAGAAGTCACTTGAGCCCCAGGCATAATTCTCTGGCTTTGGCATGGTTGACTGCATGCAGAAGGATCTCACTAGGGCCCAGTGATAGGCAGGGGAAACTAAGAAATGGCTCTGTGCAGGACGTGATAATTCCTTGGGAGAGCCCAGAACCAGAGTACAGTATTTGAGCTCTGCATAGTTGGAGAGCCCCCTTGAAAGGCGCGGAATGCACAGTATGCCACGCACTTCTTACTCCTAGCTTGGGACCAGATGTGATGATCCTTTAAATGCAAGCCAGGCATGACCCCAACTCTTTAAACATGTTTCAGAATGGCAGAAAAGCCACAGGAAAAGCCTAGATCTACAGTGTAGATTATACCAAGGAGTCTTCAACTTGGTATTGGCTGCTAAAAAGCGAGAAGCTTAGCAGCCCTAGTTAAACAACAACCCCCCCCCCCCCACCCTCCCCCACGATATTTTAAAATGAAAATCATGCTTAAAGATCTAACATTCTTACTCATAAACTACACACAATTATAACAAAATTGTTTTAGGGTGGATAAAAAACATTAGTAGCTAAATATTATATTAATAAACATTATATTACAAATGAACAAGAAAATTAACTCGTGGATTGCTTTTAAGCAATTTTACGAAGAGCTTTGATGACATACTCCATTCCTTCATGTCACAATTGAATGATGTAACTCCAAAGGACATGTGACTTTGAAACACTTTTGTACAGTTCTAGTATAAATCTTACACATTACTTACCAAAATTAAGGATCATTTAAAAATTATTGCAGGCCTAATTACTATTGCCTCCATGTACATACAAGACAATGAGGAAGACCACAAAAAGACAGCGGTAAACGGCTGGGTTAGAAAAAAAAGGTACGCATCTTATTGGGACAGCAGATAGGGAAGAACCCTACATTATGGCCACAGGGCCTTTATCGGGGACAAAGGAACAAAAAACAGAAAGATAAGAAAGTGAGAACTAAGTTTAAAAAAAAACATGAAAAATAAAAAGGAACACACCTGGAACTACAGCACAGCAAGACCCAAAAAATGTTTTTTTTTAAACTTTTTTGTCCATTTGTCGCTGACAAAAGCTTTGTGGTCGCAATGCAGATATTTTCTTTATCTTTTGTCCTAGTAAGATGTATTAGTTTGTTTTTCCCTAACCCAACGATGTACATCTAGGAAAGAATAGGCTGGTTCCATAAATAGTAAGCTAAAAAAATGTGGTTAGCTAATATCACCTCTAACAACGAACTTACATAAGGAGGTAAAACACCAGCTGGCCCAGGAAACTTTCTTTTGCCCACCGTTGCCAGCTGTTCTGCAGAAGCTGTGCGGTTACCAATATGGTTATAGTTCTTAGGGCCAGGCGAGTCTGCATCAGGAAAAGACAAACCCAGATGAGAAATTTAGCTTTCGAATTATTACCTGCCCCATATGATTCCTTTTTTTTTTTTTAATTCGACTACGTCTACAGGTACCCAAATACAATGAAGGTGTTTTTTCCTAGCCAAGGGATATACTTGAAGAAAGTGGGAAAATAAAGAGAGAGGAGAAATAAATCAAAGAAATGCACAAGACCAAAGAGTTAAATCACAAAGCAAGGGTATCCAAAAGACTACATAAATAGTAATTATTTGTGAAATGAGTCCCATTATTCATTCTCTATTTTTCCTTCATCAAATACTCTCTGATATCAACTTGAATATGCTTGAAGATAGCAGTGGTCAATCTCAGGTTGCTGATATCTCCATGGAGTTTCTCTTTGCCTACTGGTGATGTTCATATGTGCTTTCTCTGTTCCTCATACATCAGGCACTCTTGCAGTAGATGTTCAACAATCCTAGGTACACTTACCAGTAGTTATCTTTCGCTCAGTGAAATGATTGCATCTCACCCTACTGAAACCAGTGCTGGGTCTGAAGATTATTACTTGTTCTCTTCTGTTGAGTTCCAGAGCAACTCTGGGAAGGTTAAGGCAGCTGGTGTGACGCTGACCACATCACTCCTAGTGTGCCAATGGTCAAGAAAATATGAGCTTAACACCATATTCCCAATATGCCTCAATAAGCATGTAACGGAATCCTTTTCCCCTCTTCTGTTGAGTTGGTTAAAAGCACTGTCATTCTACATAATTCATTTCTGCATAACTTGAGTTTCACTTTCTCCTTCCATACTTTATTGAAAGTTTTTTTTAAACTAAATTGACTCATACCACAAGCATGTGTCTCTTCTCTTTACTGAGCTACATAGGTTATCTGACCTTCGGTGATCTGTATTGCCTGGATCTTGCCTGCTCATGAATTAACTCATTCATTCCAGAGTTATTTTGCACGCTGTGCCAGACTTTTTTTGTGGGCAGAATTTTATAGAGTGAAGTGTTCATCTTTCAGTCTAAATTTGTTTGTGAATTTTCCTTTGAACATGTACTTATTATATACCAAACTGTAGGGAAATGGATAGAGAATTCAAATATATAATGTCTGTGGTAGTATTAACACAAGTATGTTCGGTATAATTTAATCATTTTGCACGTAAAATTGAAAAATGCTAAAAAGTTGACTGTAGAATACGATCTTACCAAAGACAAATTACTGTCGTAGACAATAAAACTTTCTTTTTAGTCTTCAAACGTCAAGTTAATCCATATACAAAGTAAAAAAAACATGCTTATGGCCAAAATTAGTAGATTTAGTGTTATTCGCACCAGTTTGTCCGTGGTTCTTTGTAAGAAAAAAATAAATTATGCAGTCGTGCATTACGTAATTTTCAAACAAATAAATAAGAATAACGTCATATAAATACTTTTTTACTCTTGTTTAATGTTTTAATAGTATCCCTAGCTTCATCTTCGACCAAGAACTAGTGATTAGATGTTACGGTAGGTCTAGTTTTGTTGCTTTTTGATCGGCCAGAATATGACTACGCCCACTCATCAACTAAATCTAGTGTGTCTAGCTTTTCTGCATATATTCCGTATTTTGACAACAAACTGTGACTACCAAACAATCATCATCAATGTCAGCAATGTTTCAAAGTAGTTTGACACAATTATTTGCTTAGGAGACTTCATCATCATCATGTGACGTATTCTTTCCAGAACGTTGTCTCCATTACAGCTGCTCTGAACGCATCACGATTCTGGGCAAGTCGACCTGCATCAGCCAAAGACAAGTTCAGACTCTCTGTGATGTCCTGGGTCCACCGTCGTCTAGGTCGACCCCTTCCCCTTTTTCCAGGGACCATGCCTTCCATCACTGTTTTTTCCAGACTATTATGTCTTTTTATATGACCGAAAAATTTCAGCTTCCTTATTGCGATGGTATTTAGGAGCCAATGTTCCTGTACGTTTAGTGAGTGCAGTACTTCTCAGTTGGTCTTTTTTTCTGTCCAGGGTATTCTCAACATCCTTCTGTAGCATTTCATTTCGAATGATGTAATCTTTTTTGCAACTGTTTTATTGAGTGTCCAAGTCTCGCAGCCGTATGTTGCTACTGGGAATATACATGCTCTGATCAGTTGTAACTTTGTTTCTTTGCTTGTGCCTTGCCATAGGTTTTTCATCTGTATTAGCTTATGTGAAGCAATTGCAAGTCTTCTTTTAATTTCTACTGCACAGTCGCCAGAGCTGTTAATGATTGATCCTAAGTATTCGAATTCATTGACACTTTCCAGTTCTTCGTTATCAATTTCAATTTCTGGTTTGGTCTTTACTTTGTCTGTTGTCAATACTTTGGTCTTCTTGGTGTTTAGGTATAGATTCTGGGCCTCGCTGTGTTTTTTGGTGGACAGAAGTAATTGTTCAAGTCCTTTTGGGTTGGTCGATAGGAGGACTGTGTCGTCAGCATATCTGATTTCCGGGATCTGGTACCCGCCGATGTTAAATGAGTCAAACTCTGTGTGTTCTTGGTCATCTCTTACGTTTCTCATGATATTCTCGGCATAAATGTTAAACAGGTAAGGGGAAAGGGTACAGCCTTGTCTTACTCCTTTCTGTACTTCAAACCATTCTGATGTTTCCCCCTCTATTCTTACGGCTGCCTGTTGTTCTTGGTACAGCAGTGCGATGAGTTGTATAAGGTGGTTTGGAAATCCCATATTTTTCATAATAGCCCATAACTGCTGATGTTGTACACAATCGAAAGCTTTGGTTAGGAGACTTAGAAAATGTAAATATAAAGCGTGACATATTTCTCTAGCAAAAACAACGAAAAACGTAAACACGCGAATCTTCACAAAAATTGTGATAATAACATCAAAACACGCACATGTGCTGATTAACTAAAGTCAAATTAGTTGTTTAAATAGTAGCGGAAGTCATTCTATGAGTTTTAATATATGAACTGCATTAAGCGGACGATTTTTAGGGTTTATTCGTGATAAACTAAAAACCACGCTCTGAGCGTTGCTGGGGCACGGCGTGTTAAATTTTGCAACGCTCAGAGCATTGCTGTGGAGTCAAAGAGTTAACCAAGTGTTTTTTCTTTGAGGTTATTATTATTTTATTTTAATGAAGACAGCACCAAAAACATCATTAATACCTTTTAGTTCCCCATGGAACATGTCCTCATCAAAAACATGCCAAACTCTTCTGTCCTGTGCCATCCATTCTAGGTCTTTCAAGGTTTCTTTGTCCCATTCAACTCTGCATTCAGTTCTCTTCTCAGTGTTATTTTTTTGTTCCCTTTTGTTGCTGTGGTTTTTGTGGCTTAACATTTCACCAGTCATGACACGCTTGGTAGGCTACAATGTTACTAATCTTTATCCCCTTTTGGGCCTTGGTAACACAAGGGCAAGTTGCAAAATAAAAAGGTAAATTTCCCGATAATTTATTAGCATCAAACATGAGAGAATGTACATATCTACTCCACCGACATTAGGATTAATCAATGCAAACACTTACTGAATTTGTTCAATAATGCAGCCACATTGGCACTGCTGCTAGCTTTATGCTTTGGGAGCATCTGGATTACATTTTGTGATACATGTTTTGCTGGAGGACCTACTAATTCCACATATTTGCTGGTTACTGCAGATTTAACCTCCTCATCAACATTGAAATCTTCAAGTGGGAAGTCCTGAAAAACAAAAAAAAGATACATTTTTCTTTTCAAATGACTTAAATATAAATTATTCACATTCATTAATTCTTCTAAAATGTACTTCATCTTTTTAAATGGTACCATATACCTTGGAAGGTGAGGTTTCTAGCAATTGTACTTGCTACTGGTGTCCCCTACTGGTCAAGTGCCTTGAAGCAAAGGAGTTTTAGTTATTCTTTTATGTTTTATTTTTGTCTTTCAGTGCAAAACAGCAGTCATTATTAAAGTGGTAACCAGTGAAATTTAAGATACAATTTTACATATAATTGGTACCTACTTAGTAAATGTAATTATAATTTCAAAATGCGAAACAAAGGGTACCTTTATGTCTTTATACAAAGAGGTCAGCAGTAAGACTATGTAAATTGGTGGAGTGAATGAAAACAGGTTATAGGGAAAACATTACTAGGACACAGGAAATATGCATGCTATGTTATTGAGGTCTTTTTCAGGGATAAGGTGTATGACAACAGAACAAAAAGAAAATGTAATCTACTCTTTTTGCATAAATAGGGAAAAAGAAATTAAAAAAAGATATAAATGGCAATATTCCAGTTTGAATCAAAGGCTGTGTCCCAATGTTATTATTTTCTATAAATATTTACTTCCATCTTTTTCTATCACCCCACTTTCCTACCTTTCTAATTCTTTTTAATTCATCGCATGACATCCTTCTGTGTTTTTTTAACACCTTCTTCTTTCAGGGTCAAATACCAGGGTTAACCAAAGTGAGGTTGGATTCAAACTGAATTACAGCTATTACCTTATATACTGAAGTGGAGGTCGATCCGACTATAAGTCGACTGTTAAGAATAGAACTGGTGTAAGGGGAAGTAAACTGGAGTATGTTAGTTGTTGAAATAGATTTTGAGTTATAGCACTTAGTTGCTTGTTAGCTATCGAATTATTTAGAGAGTATCTCGTGATAGTTTCGAGAGACAGATTACAGACAGCGTGAAAAGCGCTGATATATTTATTCTGTAATGTTTGAGCGGAGTGAGAATAGCTCGCGGCTAGGAGCAGATGATTGATTGACTGAGTTGTGTTGACCGTGAGGAAGTCTCGTGTCTGCTTTTGAGCGGGACGAGTGTGTTATCTAGGGAGAGTGTTCCGGGCGTTTTGACCGGGTAGGAAGACAGTGTTTTTGGGAAGTGTGAAATGCCTGTACAGTGCTGAATTTAAAATGTCGACGGATTTTTCGCTGTGGGTACAGCGTAGTATGAAACTGCAGTTTTGATTATTGTGGAAATGTTTATAACTGCAGTGTGCAGTCTTTAAAGGCCATTATCTCCTGTGTGAGGAGTCTTGATTAATAAGAGTACTTTAGGCCATGAATCATTAGCTCCTGTGAGAGGATTGTTATTGAGGATTCTTTATAGCGCTGAGTTTAATAAGAGTACTTTCGGCCATGAATCATGATATCATTGTAGCTGCCGAGTGCGCAGTTATTATGTGGTACTTTATATCTTGTGTTGTGCTGTGAACGGTATTCTATGTGTATTTCATCAATGTGTTGTGACGTGAATAAACCCATATGAAATGTCATCAGTCGTTTACAACCATCCATGACTCTTGTGTACGTACCTGTGGTGTAAACGACTAAACCAACACACGCACTTAATATTACAAGTGTGACAGGGAACTTAACACGTATTTAGAAATAGCCCCGGAGTGGGCGTGGTCTATCTGTATCGAGAACTTGTGCATCGCTTACCAGTAGACTTCTACAGTGTTTGCCTGTGTGGCGTATATGTATGTATCAAATGTAGACATTACCAGATCCACAACACAGCAGCAACGTTAGCAGATAATCAATAAGACACCCTTACCGTACCATACACCAATCCTTTGTATCAGTTTCAGTGACAGCCATGATTGACTTTCACGTGCTTGACGGAGGTACAACAGTAATGACCTC
Source organism: Oreohelix idahoensis (assembly GCA_024509875.1). Classification (NCBI taxonomy): domain Eukaryota; kingdom Metazoa; phylum Mollusca; class Gastropoda; order Stylommatophora; family Oreohelicidae; genus Oreohelix; species Oreohelix idahoensis. The sequence continues at coordinate 23,381 of JAMPIV010019516.1, read as the reverse complement.
CCGGATTTTCCTATTATCTTTAGGGGGGTGTAACAGTGGTGTGCTAGTTTTATAGGATCAGATACCCGCGAAATTCGCGTGATATTAATTCACAAGTGTTAGCGTGTAGCCTGAGTGGAGATAGTATATGAAAGACAGACATCACATTTGAGAGCTGTATCCAGGCCCAAGAAAAACTTATTCAGTATCAGTTAAACTGGGAACTGTTAACTCAAGTCGCAAGTCGCAACTCGCAAGTCAAGAAATTTATTACTCAAGATTATGAGATGTCATGATATACAGTGGCGTCTGTATACCAGTACAAGTAATCATCTGGCAGTATGAACGAGCGGTGTACCTCCTTTCAACGAAATTGACAGACGGTGACCCATTTCCTGCTTTCCTGTGCGGTGTGTTAGCACGTAGCGTGCTGAATCGAGGACCTGAGCGGAATCAAGGTGTCAAGTTCCAATGCCTTTCTGTTGTCGATTGTTTTACCATTGAATTTTGTGATATCCAGGGTGTTAACGGAAAGGAACAGAAGAGTTTTCATTCAAGATAAGTGATTATGTTTGTGATGTGAACTGTGTCACCTTAACTATGTCAACGAGCCTTCCTGTGCTTTGCATCTCCTATACTGTTGAAATCTGTTGTTTTTGTTGTCTAATTCTATATAGACATATTATTAGGATTTAGTATTGATGCTAAGTATTGATGGTTGTATGATATATGTTGACTTCCCTCAGATGGAAGAGGAATTGATGATACAAAGTTATGAATAATATTTTTGGTATACATACTGAACTGTGTGAAATGGAAGGGTAATTGTCAGAACTTCTTGAAACATAAACTTGCGACATTAATAATTATATTGATATAGATATATAGTTAACTGAGTGATTAAATCACCATGGATTTTGATAATAATCCTGCAGATATAAGGCCTATGTTGGAGAGTGCATTGTTAATAGGTAGAGATGAAAAGGGATTGAGAGGTCCAAGACTTGGAGTATGGATCATGGACGATTTGTTGGTTAATGTGTCAGTATCCCTAAAGTTATTTGCTGAACATAACTTTAAGCTTCTTTGTAATTCAATAATGGCTAAGGATTTGATTGATTTGTTACAGCACCTTCGTGTGTTTTTGAAACAGTATATTGAGCTTGAGCACGGACATGTAGTTCAAAGGATATTCAAAATAATCCACAACGGTAATCCTGATGAGCAGAAAAAGGAATTAGGAAATGAGAATCAATTAAAAATCAACAAACAAAATGCTCTACAGGAAAGAACAAATTTTCTACAGGATATTGCCGAAAAGAAGGAATTAAGAGAAACAGTGTCGAGACTAACACATGATCTAGATAAGTCAAACACGGAACTTACTAAAGTGCAAGCGGCGTTAGATGCTGCATTGGGCAAAATCAAAGATTTGGAAGATCAAGTGCATTATAGAGATGGTGAAGTAAGTGATCTCAAGCAACAACTTCAGGAAAACAAAGAGAGGTGTAGTAAATTGGAAGCTGAGACGACTGACCGTGATAGGTCGTATACAAACACACTTCTTGATTTGTTGAATAAAGTAAATTCTGGTATTGAAGAAGAGAATTATACTGTATTTCCAAATGAAGTTGAAGAACTAATGAATGATGAGGATAGTGAGAATGAAACACGACAACTAAGTGTAAATGAAGAAAAGGATGAGAAAGACAAATTAGAAGAGTTAACGACTGAGAGAGAGAAGATGATTAAGATTGAGAGATTGTTAACAGGGGAGAGAAGTAAAGTTTTGACATTTGACAAATTAAATAGGAAATTAAGTGAAGAAATTTCACAAAAAAATGTTGAAATTGCAGAAAGTACAAAAAGGGTAGAGGGTCTACTCGATGTTATTTTAAACAGCGGAATATGGTCTACTGTCAATGTTGACAATACTAGACAGAAAGTTGTTTACCAACAAGAAAAAAAAGCAAAGATCCAGCCCGATACAATCTTTGCGGAGAGAAAGGTTAGATGTGATAGACAAATATCTTTACGAGGAAAATATAACTTTCGAAGATCTTTTGATTCTGCTTCCAATAGCAACGAATCTTGGCGGAAGTGTAATAGAGAGAATGATAAGGTAACAGTCAGTCCTGAGAGATTTCAAGCTAAAAGCCTAAAGATTAAACGAGTAACTGATTTTGGAAGTTCTCAGAAGATGATAGCAAGGGATAAAGTTATAAGTAGTGGTTCCAAGGATGAAACCCATTATAGGCGTAACGATAAAGATACTTATAGATCTGCAGATGATACTGCAAACAAGCATATTGTCAAAGAAAAGAATGGGAAAAGTTTTTGTAGGAGAGATGTTTCTAAGGTTAGAAAGTACCAAGGAAATTCATATGATAATAATTTTCCTTCTCAGAGAGATAAGAGACAAGTTAATGTATCTCAACAGTTTAATTCTCAGAATTTTGAAAATAATGGTACAGACAAATACAAGAAGAGTTTTCAATCGTGCAATAATTTTTCTGACAGATTTTTTGTGCGGAGTAGAAACGTTAATCATAACAAGTCTAACTGGGATTATAGACATAATAATAGTCTCAAACAAAGAGGAAATGATGATAAATATTTTGATCAAACGACGAATAAGTGCAATTATGCTAATTTTGCTCGACATGAGCCTAGAAGCATTGTTATTAAGCAAAGTAGCAATGATAATGATGTCACAAATACTACTGCTTGTTATGTTTCTGATTTTGAAAGAGCAGCACGCTGTTGTGAACTTAAAGGAAGAGTCGATGACAGCGTGGGGTGACCAGATTTCCACACGAACCACAGTGCGGGGTAATTGTTTGTTTTAACCTCTCCGTTGTTCGTAGTAAATTTCACCATTCATTAAAATGGAATTTTCATTTGTATTTTTTGAACAGAGGCGACTTCTTGATATGGGTCAGCGCTCCTGTTTACGTTAACGGCTGTTTACGGTAGCGGCAAGAATATAGGCCAAGATTGTGCCCGAGTGAGTGTTTTCTCAAGCAGAACATATCAGCGTGCTAACCATGATTCGACGTTTTACCCCTAGTGTTTATGAGATGTCGGCAAGACCTATGGAGATTTTTGTTTGCGTTTGATTTTTGTTTTGTTTGTTTATTAGGACAGAAGATGTTAATGTATTCTATTGCATAGATCATTATAGGTTGTTATATTATGATCATCATCTTTACGCATCATTTGATGTCTATTGTTTTTTTTATATGTATGACTGTTTTAATTATAAATTAGTTCATTTCGATGCTATTTTTTATACTATTGTGTTTTGGATAATATGTAGTGTGTTAGATGGTAGTGACGTGTTGTTTACTATTCATGAATGCAATGAGCAGATTTATATTTAACCTTACTGGTTACAAACTTATGCCTATTTTTTATACTCTGGTGTAGAACTTGCAGGTTTTTTTTTTGGTTTTGTTTTACAGATGTGTTGGGTAGAATAGTTTTGTACATGATGAGTTTGCCAGCCCTATGCCCATACTCATTAGTTGTAATGTTACAATAATTATTTTTAATATATCAGATGGAGATAAATATAAATTTATAACTGAATAACACTATAGCTAAGCTGAACGTGATTGTCAGCCGGAAATATTTAAAAGTTTAAATTGAACTGTATAGAGAAAATTAACAGCGTTTGCTGATATTGTTATTTGATTGAGAAATCTAGAGATCTGATTTAAGCACTTGCTTAACATACATTACGTTGTTTTCATGTATTTGCAAACCTGTATGTTGGTAATAGTGTGTTTTTCTATGTGTTTCTTTGTGATGTATTTTTGAAAAATTTACACGTGTTGTTTCGTGTTTGCTTAGATGCAGGAATTGTTATATGTCTCTCATTTTGCTAAAGCTAGTTTTTTGTTAATTTGTTAATTATAGATTTGAATTAATTAAATTAAAATACTATTTTTATGTAACTTAGCATTACGAAATATTTTTGTACAGTATTTTTTGGAAAATATTTTTTCCCAGACATTGTAATTTTTTATTTTTGTTTTTGTATATGCCTAGCGTTTGACTATGTGCTATGTTTGATATGTAGAATAATGTTAGTTCTTTAAAGAACGTTTTTTTGTTTTTGGATGTTATGTTGTATTAGCGCTTGATTGTGCGTTGTTCGAACTTGGTTATAGCAATGCTATCACTTTTTTGTGTGGTGTCGATAATTTATTGTTGATTATGTATAACTTGTATAACTTGTTTAAATTACTGATTATGTTTTGTTTAGTTATAAACTATTTTTTGTAGTATTAGTATAGGAATACTTTGTTATTTTCTTTTGTGCTTTTCGATCGTGTTTGTATGTATTTTGAAATACGTTGTTGATCTAAATACTTCTTTGTATACATTTTTATCAACGTTCTCTATATTCATACCTTTTGCTTTCTATCTGTCTTTGTTGATTATGCTTCATTCCACTCCTTCTTTTCTGTTGTCTTTTCAATATGGTATCATATTTTGTTTACATTTCGTGCTTTATTTACGTTTCACTTCATTTTCCTTGTATACTTCTTCTTTCGCTTCTTAAACTTTCATTCTATGTATTGTTACTTTAATGGTATAACTTAATATAGTGTAACTACTTGTGATATTTGTAATTATTTTACATATAACAAATTGTTTGAATGTAATATTATTGTTTTTTCCTCATATTCTGATTTCATACTTAACCTTTATTACGGATCATTTTTCGTTTGCTTGATCTTGTCTTTTCTTGTACTATCGGTTGTTTCCTATTTAGTTGTGCTGTATTCACTTAACTTGGTTTTGTAATACATTATTTTTGGTATGCTTAGTTGATTACATTGGATACTTCATTTTTACATTTCACTTAATGCTTATATTTTGTAGATGTCTTATTTTGACTGAACTTAAGGTAATTCTTAGACACATATGTTAGAGATTCATTGTCCTTTTAATTTTTTTGGGGGATGTATTTGTCAAAAAATTGATAGAATCAATTTTTTTCTCTGGGGGTGAGGTAAGATGTTAAGAATAGAACTGGTGTAAGGGGAAGTAAACTGGAGTATGTTAGTTGTTGAAATAGATTTTGAGTTATAGCACTTAGTTGCTTGTTAGCTATCGAATTATTTAGAGAGTATCTCGTGATAGTTTCGAGAGACAGATTACAGACAGCGTGAAAAGCGCTGATATATTTATTCTGTAATGTTTGAGCGGAGTGAGAATAGCTCGCGGCTAGGAGCAGATGATTGATTGACTGAGTTGTGTTGACCGTGAGGAAGTCTCGTGTCTGCTTTTGAGCGGGACGAGTGTGTTATCTAGGGAGAGTGTTCCGGGCGTTTTGACCGGGTAGGAAGACAGTGTTTTTGGGAAGTGTGAAATGCCTGTACAGTGCTGAATTTAAAATGTCGACGGATTTTTCGCTGTGGGTACAGCGTAGTATGAAACTGCAGTTTTGATTATTGTGGAAATGTTTATAACTGCAGTGTGCAGTCTTTAAAGGCCATTATCTCCTGTGTGAGGAGTCTTGATTAATAAGAGTACTTTAGGCCATGAATCATTAGCTCCTGTGAGAGGATTGTTATTGAGGATTCTTTATAGCGCTGAGTTTAATAAGAGTACTTTCGGCCATGAATCATGATATCATTGTAGCTGCCGAGTGCGCAGTTATTATGTGGTACTTTATATCTTGTGTTGTGCTGTGAACGGTATTCTATGTGTATTTCATCAATGTGTTGTGACGTGAATAACCCCATATGAAATGTCATCAGTCGTTTACAACCATCCATGACTCTTGTGTACGTACCTGTGGTGTAAACGACTAAACCAACACACGCACTTAATATTACAAGTGTGACAGGGAACTTAACACGTATTTAGAAATAGCCCCGGAGTGGGCGTGGTCTATCTGTATCGAGAACTTGTGCATCGCTTACCAGTAGACTTCTACAGTGTTTGCCTGTGTGGCGTATATGTATGTATCAAATGTAGACATTACCAGATCCACAACACAGCAGCAACGTTAGCAGATAATCAATAAGACACCCTTACCGTACCATACACCAATCCTTTGTATCAGTTTCAGTGACAGCCATGATTGACTTTCACGTGCTTGACGGAGGTACAACAGTAATGACCTCCCGGATTTTCCTATTATCTTTAGGGGGGTGTAACATCGACCCCTCGACTTTAGGACTTAAAAATCTTCCAAAATGAATGACCCGATTATAAGTCACAAAGGTAAAAAAAAAAGTGTGAATGAGTGAAATATCAGAAGATAATTACAATGTTGCAGAAAAACATTTATGCTAAATTCTAATCATAAAAAAGACATCAACAAAGTAAATTTTAAAAGTATGTACTTTAATCATGCACGATTTAGGTAATTGTCGGTGAAGAGACAGTGAAAACCAGTTCATAAAATGGCTAAACCAGCCTGCAGACACAAGAAAGTTCGATACTTCTGGCGCGTTGCAAAATGTTTCACTCTTTTTCAATTGAAGGGCACGAATACGAATTGATAACCGAGTAATGATTTTCCCCGCAGAGTTAAAACTCATTCATTTAGTTTTTCAAGAGCCAGAAATGATAAAGTGTTCCCTCTCCTATGCCTGTTTTCCATTCATGCCGTAGTCATCAATTTTGAACCTTCCGAAGCATGGACTGAGTCTGACACAATAACTGCCCTTGTAAATGACGTTTCAGACACCCACCTTAGGGCTGCGGTAGCTGCCTCTACCTCCATTCTCATCCTCGAGGTTGATGTCATGTAAGATCCACTCTGTTTGGTGACAATCCTACCCTTTACTCTAGCCAAGATGCCCCAGCCTGATTACTCATCATGGAGTACAGACCCATCGGTGTACACAATGGTATCATCCTTTCCTGCATGATCATGGAGCAGTTGGTTAATTTCCAGCTCTGCTTTCCCATTGCACCAAGCTCTGCACTCCTTGCTAAGGCTAATAATGACTTGCTGGTTGTTTGTTCAGTTTTCACCTGATTTACTGCACTCTTCTCCCTTGGATATATTTGCAACTGGGGTCACCTGTCTAGTCGTAGCCTGTGCACATGCCATCCCTCTCTTTATTATTGCTCCCTTTATCTCAGCTGTCGGCGTCTGTGGCCTAATGGATATGAACGCAGTTTCATAATCCAGATATACCAGGTTCGAAACCTGCTGCAAGCGGTTTGGTAGCAGATCGCTTTGTGTGGATTTTTAACAATGGTATAAGCGCCGTACCGTTCAGAAAGCAATGGCAAATTACTGAATTAAAAAATTGACTAGAAAAATCACAAACAGCCAATAAAAGCTGGGGTTGATTGCCACGTCCTGTAAAGGATAAGCAACTAACTTTTTTTTATCTCAGCTATATTCCTATGCAGGGGGTGACTTCTGTCTGTGGTTATCCACATACAGGCTTTTGCCTTGGCCATTGCACATCTAGATCTAATCGACAGCACTCCAAGAATGTACCTCATCGTCACTAAGGTGGTACCTCGCCAACAGCCCAGGACTATATGCACCCCTTAATTTTGAATGTCTTCCAGTCATTCACATTGTGATACTGACAGTGTGAGTATTCTCTATTACCCATACGACTAGCTGATGATACAGGAGAAATAGTAATCTATGCTCTAGGCGCACAGCGTGATACAGGGCAAATAGTAATCTATGCTCTAGGTGCACAGCGGCCATGGTTTTTTTTAAGGCTGCCAGACTTCACTTGCACTCCTGTATGATTTGCTCAACATGATATTTGTATGATAGCCAGCGATTAAACAGTACTGCAAGATATTTCAGCTTGCCTTGCATTTCACTTTTCTGCCCATTGAGAGTAGTTTCTGCAAGGTCTGCTTTTACGATGGAGTGGTTGAAATGAAACATAGTGGGCTGTCTGTTCAATACGGCTTTAAGAAAGAATTCAGAGATGCAGTAAAAAGGGGTACGGGTTAGGAATTCTAAAAATAACCCTAATCCTAACCATAACGACGTTGGCGACTTAAGCCTACAGGGGTGGCATCACAGAAGACGCCCACTGTGCATCATTTCAACCTGATGAAGTAGTTCAAATAGCGCTGGTCATACAGGAGTACGCAGTAATGAGACAGCTGACAGACTAGCTTCGAGAGCACACGATGTTCAATGATGTCGAATCTGCAAATAACAAAAGCAATAACAAAGTTCTTACCAGCATTTAAATTTCATTCATCTAACAACACTCTTGATATAGGCCTACGACAATAACACAAATCGCATGCGAAATTGAACAAACACAGGCAAATAATCTTACATCATTCCATATCAGATCATCATCTGGTATTTCAAACATTATTGATGTCACATTATCTATATCAGAAAATCAACAGCATTGCCGATATTAATGAATATATTTATTTAAAATTGTCAGCAAAATCGTATTTACCGCTTCCGCTTCTACAATTTATTTATGAACAATCGTTACCAGGTTTTTAAGAAACACAATTCAACAAAATGAAATAAAAAATATTATTGGACTGTCCTGTCTGAACACATTACTTTTTTTTTTTTAATTCATCATAACGGAATTTTCATCTTTTGTCTTTTCTACATTATATAAATAAATATATCTAAAAAGAGATTAAATACTTTAGGGTCTGTTAAATAATTAAATTACCTCTACACCTCACGGTAGAAGGGGAACTAAGTAAATAAGTAAATAATTACAACTACAGTGATGTATAACGTAATCGATACTTTAATAACTATTGAAAAATAACTTGGCATACAGTGTACGTGTAGGTAGTTTTGTATGTTGAAAAGGGGTATTGAAGTTCGGTTTTAAAGTGTTTTGTGTGGCCAGTTTGTGAGTGTATGCGTGAGCGAACGTGTGTGTTGTAGCATGTGCGGGTTTCCGAGCGTATGTCAGTTTGTCCGTATGGAGAAATGCTAGAACACGGCACGTGAAGTAAAATAAACTACCAACCCACCCAACCCCAACTTCACCCAAAAACAAATAAAATAAACGTTCAAATTTAAGATAATGTCAATTACAATAAATAAAAATTTGGAAAAATATGCAGTAAAACAAAACCAACAAACCCTCAAAATAGAGAAATAAACCTAGGTAATGTTTACACCAGCATCAGGCTTTATGTACAATAGCAGGTGCAATCAGATCAACATCAATGGGAGCTATAGAGGTGGCTTTAGGAATTCCGCCCTTAGAATTACGGAGAAATGAGTTAGACTAAATTACATGAACAGAGTTATGTTTGATAAGTCTCACTCATCACCAGTGGCGTACTAAGGGGAGTGTGGAGGGGCGGTCCTCCCCGGGTGACAGCCAGGGAGGGGGTGCCATCGGACACTATTGATATAGTACTTACTGTTAAAATGTTACTTACTAGTGTATTTCTTTATTGGGGGTGTCACAGGTAACACCCGCCCCGGGTTCCGGGTACTTTAGGAACGCCTCTGCCCAGCACATACAGCTTTTACCAGATGCCAACTAACAACTCAGGCCAATCCAATGAATACCACTACCCTACAGGATGGAAGTGTATGGAGGTTGTCCATCTGGGTACTTTAATTACATCAATAAATAACAGTTGTGAATGCAAGCCAGTGATTCCACCCTGGGAGATAAAGAAATCAGACATGGACTACCTCCTAGCAGAAAAACTTAAGAAAACAAATAATATAGGAAATATAAAAAACACAGCCAATAAATACATACAACTATCAAAAGACAGCATTACTGTAAACACAGATGGATCCAAGGGAGAGGATGGCAAATTGGGGATAGGAATATATATTCCAATATGGAAAATGGCAAAAGAATATAGTATCACGGAAAATACATCCATTTTCACTGCAGAGACGGTGGTAATACTAAAAGCACTAGAAATATGCTCTAATAACCCTCCAAAGAAAATAACAGTTTTAACTGACTCTCATTCAACAATTCAAGCACTTAGAAACTTACGAGAATGTAGTAGACCTGATGTAGCAGAGGAGATATTTCTGGCTCCTACATACTTATATTCCAGAGGATGTTCAGTCTTAATTGCTTGGATACCTTCACATGTTGGCATAGAGGGAAATGAAAAAGCAGTTAAAGAAGCCAAGAAAGGTAGATCTGATAAAAATCTAATAAATGTAGGATGAATAAATCGGAGATTAAAAGCTTAATTAAAGATTTAATAACAGATGAATGGAAAGCAGAGTGGGATAAAAATCTGAAAGGAAGACATGCATATAAGATGTTCAAGGCCGCAACAAGAAAATGTCAGATATCTAGGGAATTGACAATTACTAGTAATAAGAAACTTCTCAGGCTACAGCTGGGAGAAGGCTATTTCAGAATAGAAGAACCTTACTGTGCAGGGTGTCTTCAAGACAATAATATAGAACATTTCTTGTTAAAATGTAAGAGGTATGAACAAATGAGAATACCAATATTATATTATTTGCAGGCATCAAACTTTCCTATAAATATAGAAGAAGTGTTAAGAATAGACAGACCTAGGGAACTGCATAATATAGTCAAACAATATTTAACACTAACAAAGGTTCCCTTATAGTGGATGGGAAAATGAAGGTCTGATGCTGTTCTTACAATGCATATGACTTTTAACAGGTGAAAATTAAATATCTGTTAAAGTCAGTTATATAACTGGAACGACCAGGCCTTTACACCCCTCCACCTTAATATTATTCTTATTCAGAGTTTCTGCTTGATTTTGTTGGGTTTTTTTTTTAAACATATAAGCATAATTGATAATTGTGATTTTCCCTATTTACAATGATTTGACAAATGTGATGCCACTTTCTCATATCGACAGTTGTTCATATTATTTGGAATTGAAAACAATATACATCCTAATTATAACCCATCTGAGGTTGAACGGGATATTTTTCTTTATTAATTAAAGAAAAAACCATAAACATTACATACATTAGGCAACGCCACAACAAAGGGCAGAGAAATTTCATCCTGGAAGAACCAACACAAGAAACAACAACCAATGTAATAGAATAAAGAACCTTATATACCAACATTATAACCCACATTGGGTTGAACCGGGTACCGAATACATAAGACGAACACTAGTTTTCCTGTACACGAACCTGAAAACCAAAACATAGAAAATTGCCCCATTCTTGGATTCATAATAACAGAGGATGGCAGATATGAAACAAGTTAAGCGAAAAATAAGATTAGTCAGCAAAGTACGGCAAATAAATTTCCAAATAAATAACAAACAATTTCAAACTGAGAGTCAGTAGACGGCATGACAAGACTGAAGTCTGAGAAAGACTGCTAGGATTTCATTTTTTCGTTCTTTGCTACAAAAAAGGCAAGCAACAAATATTGCAAAGATGAAAAGTTCACTTTCATTTGGCCCCTTCTCGGAAGAAGGAAGAATTTCAGAAGCTGATTGTGTTATGGACACAGACCTACGTTATTGAAAGACCTGCAGAAGGGTCAACGTGCCAGGGACACAGATCTACAACATTGAAAAATTAGCAGAAGTGTCAGTGTGCAATTTGATCGTCCATATATGATATCATATGGAGGGGGGTTGGTAAAAATTGTGTGACGTTGTAAGACGGGGGGGGGGGGGGGGGTTTGAAAATGTGACGTCATACAAAAATAATGGAGTCATACTCGCTTCTTACATAAATTATGTTTCTACTTTTATCCGCAATGGTTAACTTTTATCCGCAATAGGTAACTTTTATCCACATTTATTAAATGTTATCCTCAATAGTTAACTTTTAGCCGTAATAGATAACAACTGCCTCGTGGACGACTTATATCCCTTATATATTTAATTATCTTACGCGTGCCGTCACGGACGTCAATCACAAACTTTTCCCTACCAAAGTTGCAGTCTGAAAATTATATAAAGCCGTGCGCTTCTGGCCTTTGCACTAAACTGCACGACGCTCAATGCAACGTGTTTTTTTAAATAGAAAACACAAAGTAAAGTGTCAACAATCTACAATATATTTTATTGTTTTTATTTTGTTGTTTTTATTTATTTTTATTTTTTTTGGGGGAAGGGGGGGGGGGGGGGGGCTGTTTGATTGTTTTATTTGACAGTGAAGAGGATAAAATACATCCCTTGCAAAAAAAAAAAAAACAAGATATGTTTTTCACAACTTTAAAAAACATGGGTAAAATATTTTTCATTCAGAATTTCAGAATCAACAAAATGAGTTTGCCTGTCTTCTAAAAGTGCCGTAGATGTTGAAAGGTTTAATAAGTTAGCTTTAATTCTTTCCCCGTCATTATTTTGACGGGTATATTTATTAGTTTATATTATAATCTCAGCTGCAATATCGGATAATAGTTAAAACTGTTGTTTTTAATGATATATTTATTTTTTAAATTATGTAAGACACACTTTAGAAAACAAAATGCAGACTAAATAGATTGTGCTGCTTAAAATACATAACATAACATAACATAACAGATTAAAACAAAAACAGTAACAGGTTATCATCATCGTGACAACAGTCTGATTAGGTCAGATAGATGTATCGAGATTAAAAGAACACTTACTTACTTAGTCGTTCCCCTTCTACCGTGAGGTGTAGAGGTTTGGAAGAGAGAGCGCCAGACTAACTTATCGGCTGTCTTCCTCCTGGCCTGGTTCCATTCTAGTCCTCGGTCCTTCAAAGATTGTCTAATGTTGTCCTCCCAGCGGACTCTGGGTCTTCCTGGGGTCTGGATCACTGGCTCTTTGTTTCCCATGCTTGTCGTGGTAGCCGATCTTCTCCCATTCTGTAGACATGGCCAAACCATCTTAATTGGGACTGTTCTACTTGGGTCTGCAGGGAGTGGGATTTTAGGCCTTGACATATCGTCTGGTTGCGGACCATGTCTCTTCTTGTTACTTCAACCATCTTCCTCAGATACCTCATTTCTGAGGTTTGGATCTGGCTTTTGTGGGTTGTAGTCATTGCCCATGACTCGCATCCATATGTCAAGACTGGGACATAGGTGGAGCGGTATACAGCCATCTTCGTTTTCTTACAAACCTCTCTCTTGCTGAGGAATCCTCGATTTATGGCCTGAAAAAGTCTCCCAGCTGCTGCTTTTCGAGTGGCCAACTCTTCCTTGATGCCTCCATTTCGGTCTATAATAGCTCCTAGGTATTTAAAATGGTCCACCTGCTCCAGGACCGGTTCTCCCAGCTTAATCTGATGTCTTCTTTCTTCTCGTGATATCACTGTTAGGGAAATATATTCTTTAATCTGATGGATGGTGCAGATTCTTGTTCCCTCTCCGAGTTCATTAAGAGTATCTGTAGTAGCTGGACCCTGGTGTCCAGACGGTCTAGGGTTGATTTTATAATACAGTCCGACTTGCAACGTTCACACAAACGTAAGGCTAGTCTTCAGCAGTAGGAAAACTTCATAAGTCTGATTGACGTTTAACAATATGTATACTTTAATGCACCTAACGTAGCTCCTCAAAAAGGCATCCTTTAAATTGACAATGGCAATCTCTAGCCAGTCCATAAAGTAAGTCTATCGTCATGTAGACTACAGGAACAATGTCAGAGTCATCTTGCTGAAGTATTTAATATTTAATATTCACTCATTCCTCTCCTTTCAGCGGTGACAAGACCGTACAAATATAATCGAGCTTAGGCTCCAAACGTAGGACGACCTAGCTGATCTGAAACACATAAAACTCTATATCCAGAGTACACTTTTGGAGCTCGTGCAAACACGACTTTCTCACATGGAGAGGCACAGCCAAAGAGACCGAACTACCGCTAAAATGTTCGATCTGAAACCGGCAAGGCTCGTCTGCTTAAAATTAACAGACTATGTGACGTACTTCCGGGGTAGTCCTAGTAACGCTTGTCAACAAGGAAGTTAGTACACAAACCAAGTTGAGAGCTACCGAAACTGTTATGAATTTAGTCATAACAATCACCATGGATTTTGTTTTAGAGCTGCTTATGACCATCCCTCTCTTCTCCAGCTCTTCCTTCCAGACTTGCAGGTTGGATTGGAGATATGCCTCTGATTTAGCAATCAAGGCAACATCATCAGCAAATGCCAGCTCTGAAATACAGACCTGTCTCATCTTCCAGTACCCCACTGAATACTTTCTTATTCTCTCCTTACATGCCTTGATGACATCGTCCATGAGGAGTATGAAAAGATAAGGTTACAGGATATCACATTGTCTTACACCAGTGGTGGTCCTGAACTATTCTGACTTATGGTTTGCTGTCCTCACATAATTTCTGCAAAACTTGTAGAAGCTCTGTATAGCATGAATCAGAGGTGCTGGAATGTTCTTCCTTGTCAAACAGTCCCAAAGTTTGCTCCAGGGGACCCTGTCAAACGCCTTTTCCAGATCTATGAAACAAAGATGGATCTCACTCTTATACTCAAGGGCCTTTTCACTCAGCTGTCTGAGTGTGAAGATTAGGTCTTGAGTACTTCGGTTTGCTCGGAATCCGCACTGGAACTCATCCAATTGTGGCTCAGCTAGGCGTCGGAGTCTCTCCTCTAGGATTCTAGAGTAGATTTTACCAGGGACACTGAGAAGGGATATGCCTCTATGGTTTCCACATTGTCGATTGTCACCCTTTTAAAAAATTGGTGTTATGATGGCAATCTCCCAATCCTTTGGTATGGTCTTGTTGCACCACGCTGCCTGTAGGATCCTTAAGAGTAATAGGTCGCCTGATGCTCCCATGTACTTAACCATTTCTGGTGTTATACCATCACGCCCTGCTGCTTTGCCCATCTTGATTTTCTCCAGTGCTGCCTTCAGTTCTTCCATCTTTATGTCATCTTCATCACCATTGGCTTCCTCTTCTGTGCTAGTGGTTATCATTTCTGATGTTTGACCTTGCTCACCATCAAGGAGTTCTGAGAAATATTCTTTTTTATCTTTCTATTACTTCCTTCGGAGCAGTAAGCAATTTGCCTTGCTTGTCCTTTATAAATTTGAGAGAGCATTGTTTTTCCTTCCTCGTGTTCTTTAGCGTCTTATAGAACAATTTCTGGTTTTCTTGCGCATCTTTTTCTAGCTTTTCTCCAAATTCTTCCCAGGACTTCTGTTTTGCTGCTAGCACCTTGTTCTTTGCTTCTGTTCTGAGTATCACATATTCTCTATATTTATTTATTTTTCCTGCTGTGTTTTTAGCTCCTAAGTATTGTTTCCATGCCATTTTCTTCTCTCTTATTTTCTCTTTGACTTCCTCTGTCCACCAAGGTGTCCTCTTTCTCTTGTTCCCAAGTCGGACTTCACTACATGCTTCTGCAGCAGCTGTCTTTGGGATGTCCTTGAATTTAAGCCAGAGGGTTTCCAAGTCATCAGGTTGTTGTTCTGTGTTTCTCACCGCTGTAGCAATAAGCCCCTGATATATGGTCTTAATTTCTGGCCCTCTCAGCTTGTAATGCTCATTTCTCCCATTTGTTTACTTGGTTTCTTGCGTGATGTTAGGCAGTTCCTAGGCTGAGCAACTCTTTCAGTTGTTCTTTTGATTGTAAGCAGGCAGTGATCACTTACAATCTCTGGCCCCCTCCAGACTCTAGCATCCCGGACATATTTGAATGAGCTCCTCCTAACAATGGAATAGTCGATCACTGAATTCTCATTCTTTTGTTGGTTCACATCTAGTGTATGCATGTATGCGCTTATGGGGGAACTTTGTGTTTGTAATGATCTGATTCTGTTCACTGCGGAGCCGCGGTAGCATAGTGGTTAGTGCACTGGCTTCCTAGCTCAGTGGTCTATGGTTCGATCCCCAGATGAGGTGGGATTTTTTTTGTTTAGGCCGCAAACGGTTCCTGTGTTGACCCAGCCCCAACTGGGTACTAGAGCAACTCTGGGAAGGTTAAGGTGGCCGGCGTGATGCTGACCACATCTCCCCTAGTGTGCCGATGGTCAAGAAAATATGGGCCTAACACCATATTCCCAATTTGCCTCAATGGGCTTGTAACGGGATCCTTTACCTTTTCTGTTCACTGCTTAATCTAAGGAGTCGCTTTCCATTGTCATTGAGAGTATCTTCTCCATATCTTCCGATAACGCCACCCCATCTAGCATGGTCATTTCCAACTCTGGCATTGAAATCTCCGAGCATGATAATTTCATTTAGGCAGACATCCACTGTCCTTTGAAGCAGCTCGAAGAATTCCTCCTTACCTCTGCTCTTTCATCCTCATTTGGCCCATACACTATGACCAGGTTGACTATGGTTTCTCCTTCTTTTAGTTTTACAACCATAATGCGCTCCGAGACAAAGTTCCATCCCGTGATACTATCTTTTTGGTTTTTGGCCACAATGCAACCCACAACCCCGTTAGCTCTTTCAGATGTCGGTACACCACTGTAGAGCAGCGTGTTGCCATCGAGATCCATGACTCCTTGTCCTTTATTCTTTGTTTCCTTTATAGCCAGGATTTCTAGTTTTGCTTTCCTCATCTCTTCCACCAGCTTCTCTTCTTTCCCATGTTTACTTCTTGTGTTCCAAGTTCCATAAGTCGTAGTCCGTAGTCCGTTCCAGTTCGTCGCCTTTAGAATCAGTCCGGTTTTCTCTCTTGTAGTTCGCGTAATCAAAAGTTTAAAGCAAACAGGTGATTGGCCTGTTGTGCCTTTGCATGGTAGAGGGGCTGCCTACTTACGGACTCCATGCAGGCCGCACTCCTCCTTTTTCAGCCGAGCTTGGGACCGGCCTAGGCGGAGTTGATTAAAAGAACACAAAAATCAAAATCAATTCAAATGTCAAGTTAGTCCTATTGATTGGCTCTGAACATGGAGAACAACAAAAACAACAACCAAATATCACCAGACTTTTAAAAGTGGGTAAAAAAACAAAGGTAGTCTCATAGCAGATACTGCCGTATGAAAGTGAGGTGTTAGAGACTTCTAAATACTAGAACGAGCTTCGAGAGGTGAAATAACCACTACCCTGTGACGTATAACGGAAATGAAGCCTCATGTATCCGACAGCTGTTGCTGTCATTTTCGACGGAGTCATATGTCAAGTTATTTGCTTATGTTTTTTCACCCTAGTCAAAGGTGAATAATTGTATCTTTACCTTGCGATGTCAGGTTGATTAGGGGTTGTCTTCCCTGTTCGTTCATCCTTTGGGGTTTGACCTGTATGAAGATAGGGTCAAGGGTAAACAGTTCGGGCGTGTGCCCATGCGCAGGTTTTTTAAGCGGCAAGTGAAGACTTCCGTCAGGCCGTGAGGTGTCCTGGCTTCTGAGGGACGGATGTCCATTGTGTTTTCGGGGAAAATCTTCGAAGTGACTGCGTTGGCAGGTCTCCCCAGTGAATCTCTGTGCGTCGGAATGACGACAGAGTTCCTTATTGTGTTCTGAGGATTCGGTTCCAGGTAATACCGACTTTTTCCATTATTACGCTTTCGGTGGCAGAACATGTTAGAAGATTACCTAGTCTGTGAACTACTGCTCACCGGTCCTACATTTCAGAACTTATATTTTTGCGCTCAAGGTAGCCATCCAAGACTATTAGTCTTTATATCATCCAGAAGTCCAGTGACGAAGTTATATTGTGGGAACCGCAGATTGGCGGTATTTATGTTTACATAAGCATTACTGCAGGGTTGATGTTAACCTGCTTAGAAGGAGTACACAGATGACGCCATAACGAGGCCTGTGTCAAGGCTAATATATTACAGCCTGATAAAGTGCAATTGGCGGAGAATGCCAAGTTGTACCAGTATGTCAAAGTTATGAAAGTATCTGACGCGGTTAGTCAGGATACCAAAGCGGCATTATGAACTGTCATTATTGAAGAACATTGCTATTGACCATGCACGAATATTCAAATGTTTACCAGCCCTTTTGAATGCCTGATGTATACCTAACGATTTCCGGTCAGCATGACCTTGTTTACACTGACTGTTCCTGTTGATGCTACTGTGTGTGTTACCGTCAATAAATGTTTTGAAATGTGCCTGCAGGGTCCAAGCATCTTTGACTACTGCATGTGAGTGTATGGGTTGCATGACACAACATATACGAGCCTAAACACATTCGCGCCTTCATTTGCACCCACACTTAGCTCATCATTACAAGTACTACACATCTAACAACATGTATGCTGCCTTATGCAAATGATCACCTCTACAAGAGAGAAAAAGACAGTTACATTTCTGGTGGACCAGTTCCGTGGGCTCCTCTGCTACATTTATGATGTCTCCAGTGTGGTCCAGAAATTTACATTTCTGGTAGGCCAGATCTGTGGGTTTAAGCTGGACAGAGCGAGAAATTAACATTTCCGTGGACTTTGTGCTACATGGTTTGAGAAACAAGGGAGACAGGAAAAGAGAATAACACACATACTCTACACTTTCAAGTTTTGGCTACACAGGACAGAAATAGGTCATCAAATGTTGACCCAGATAAACAGTATAAGCATTTATGTTATAATGCTACATGAACCACAACATGACAAGTACTGAAGTGAACATCTAGGCATTTGCTACGTGGACCACAATTGCAAGTCAAGTCCCTATTGTGAACGGTACCGCTGGTCGTTTGCACGCTTCAGGCAACAGACTTTTCAAGGTACGAGCGTTCAAGTTACATGTTTTGAGGTCAAGTTCCTGTTTGTAAACAGTACTTGAAATTGTCAAAATTCGATGTGCAAGACTCAAGTTTCGAGAAGGTCATAGTAACTTTATGTTCGTGAAGGCCACTTCATGCTACAGTGGATCTGTCAATCAGTGCGCGCTTGACATTTTGTTGCTGTGTTCGCAAGGAGCAAGAGAATCGACACTATTACTTGTGATTGAACTTGTTTTGCAACACATTGTATTGATTATTATATATATTTATGTTACTTGTGAGATTGTTGTGTATTTTTCTTGTGTTTTTCAGCGGGCTGGTTGGGTAAGGTGACTCCTTTAGATAAATATCACGTAATAGAGGTTATCTATTGAGAGCGTGTCGTTAGGGACTGCAAATTTCCTTAATTGGAATTTGCTAGCGACAATTGTTGCTTTTTACGTTTAGCTGTGACGACATGAGTTAGTGTTGTTTTCGTTATTTTTCCATTCTTTGATTTTCGATTTGTTTTGTTTGTATCTGTTCTTCTCTCCTTCCTTCCGTTTATTTCTTTACACCTTTTTGTTTATAACAGTGTTGCCATTTGTCTTGTTTACTTTTCGCGGTCATCAGTACACATTTGTGTAACATTTTCTTTACTTTTTGCTGTATTGTTTACTTGACTTCCGCGAACGTTTTCGGTTATTGTTCTGTATCTTTGTCTTTGTATTTATGATTGTACTACATTATTGTCATACACAGTCTACATACATAATTTGGTCATGTATTATTATTATTATTAATAAGGTACACTCTTCATATAGAGATTGTTAATAAAATATTATTATATAAGATATTTATACAAGTTCTTTGTTAAAAGACTTGTTGTCCAAAGATTGAGACAGGGTGGAATACATATGAAAGTTCTTTATAAAAAAGACTTGTGCCCACAGTGAGTGGGATATAAAGGTATTATTTTCCACAGGTACTTAAGTGATTATTTGTTATATTATAAACAAGATAACCATACAAGGTCTTTGACTAAGACTAAGAGAGTTAAATAAAGTGAAGTAAGTATACAAGTCTATAGTACAGACTTGTCTCCCATTGAAGTGGGTGTCGTGAATTATTCTAATCCCCATATATAAATTAAAACGTAAATGCAAAGCCTAACAAATAAATTTAATAAAAGGAAAGAAGAATGGTAAAGAACAGTGCTGTCACAATGACTGTACTCGAAATCCCCCTTGTTTTCTACTTCGTCTGCAAATTGTAACGCTTTCACGTTGATAGTAAAAGCCTACTGTATTATTACCCGCTTTCTTCAATGAAACGTGTACTGTATTTCTTGGAAAAACCTTGAGATACGCAAGCTGATCAATGACCTAAATTTAATATTTCATTCATTCCATTTTATACACGGCGTAACTAAAAGACAGATGGACTAAAGGATAGAGAGAAGGGAGAGGCAGAAAGCAGGGACACCTGCAACACTAAACACGCGTCGCGCGATACACAATTGCTGCCATCACGCGTGTAAGGCCACATGCACTAACTTTATTTCAAATCGACAGTGATAAAATTCACTACCCATACCAGAGTTAGGTTTTAAAATCCTGAAAAACGCTTATTGGGAATTATGACATTATACCGGTTTACGTTTGAAAACATGACAGTACCCAGACACCCTCAAGTTTGGAAGTGAGAAGGTAGTAACAGCACGACTATCCTAGAAGAAAATGCATATTGGCTCCATTAAATTCGTATATATTTGGGTTCCTTAGGGTTTGCTGACAAAGAATATGTAAAACGTTACGCAAATAGTCTAGGAATTACCAAGTTATGGCCAAAATAAAATAGTGGGGGTGCCTGACAGCATGAAATCATTTCTGCTCATAAAATTTTTTTATAACGTGTTTGAAAAAAACATTACGTTACGGAAATAGCCTACCATGTTAACTCCTATTTGATTGGAGCGCAACAAATGTAAGACTAAACACGATTGGTTGGGCTATAAATACTATCTTGTGTTGTCAGGGGAAACGTGAAAAGGAGTACTTTTTTGAAAAGATGTGTAGACATGGTTTGATTGGGTAGAGCTGCGAATATACTCAATTCAGAGCGTCTGTTCATTGCCACATCTTGTAATAAACCTACTAAGAAGCAGTGCGTTGAGCACCAGTGTATATTTTTTTATAAAATAAAGCCTGGGACATCGGCAGATCGGAGTTGTGCTATATTCATTGCCAGTCAACGAAATTGTTTATTATTTCCATGAATTGTGGTAAGCTTGAAATATTCATTATCTTTTAATGAAAATTGAATGTAAATTGATAATTTATGTCTGTATATATATGTGTAGTTCAGTAGCGAACATGATGTAAAGCCTATAGTGCTCCAGCCTGAACAGAAGGTGTCGGAGGAAAGTAAAACTGCATGGAATGGCCAAACAGTACACTGACACCTAGATTATTGACTAGAAAGAAATAATGCTGGAATTGCAGAGGCGTAGTGACCATTAGGGAGGGAAATACTGGTATAAAGTATTTCAGATGAAGCTGACAGTTGGCCTAACGCTCTGAACTCAATGTTTGTGATGTATTGTGCTCAGTGTAGGAATAGAGTATAAATTAGTTCTGACGTAGAAGGTACAACCTTCTTGTTTCAGGGACCGTGGTCTTAAAGTTATTGAGCAGCACCTGGTCAGAGCTTTGCTGAAGCCAGAGGTGGACAGCATACTCCTTGGTCCATATAGCAACCAGTGGGGTGGCTCCAGAACTCATTAAAGTAATCGAGCAGAGGAGTCTTTTACTGCAGTCATCACGAAAGATAAGAGAGTGTGGCCATGGAGCTCAACATTATGTACCCCATCTTAAAATGACATTGTAATAGAAAATTAAGAGGGGAATTTAATTGTTTTAATACCAGGAACTGAGAACATCTCCAATACTAGTTCCAAATAGAAACAAACTATTGAAGTCATGATGACGAATACCAACAGAGCTTGAACAAAACAAAACCAGTATTACCCCATATTACCACTACACAACTGACACACATAGGATACCATTAATAATATATGTCACTACATGAATCATATTAATAAATTCTGTACATATAACTTGTAATTAAAATTGATTGTGATTCCTGGTTCCCTTTGTATTTGAATCAGGACACATATACATTCATGACAGCACTGAATACATATTGTTATTTGAAAAGTTATCAGTGACTCCTTTAAGATATCCTCTTAGAGTGTTTTATGTATGTGAGTGTCACAGTGTTGTCAAGTGTGGTGGAATAAATTAAATTGTTTATCTGTCTGTTGTTGTTATGACTTACCCTTCATCATACTTGTGTTTGTTATGTTTGTCTGCTTCACTAGTTCCTACGACCTGATGTATGTTGCTACTAGAGTTATACTCGCTTAGTCAATGTCGTTCACAATGAGTTAAATTGTGCTGATTGATGCTTATTGTGCGCCATGTGGCATTCTGTTAGACGAATGGCTGAGGGCCCTGGCAAGAGCATCTTCGTTTTGATAGGTGGTTAACAGAATCTGCGCATAGATGATGTTGTCTATGGAGAGAGTTGGATCTCTCCGGGCGCAAGACGATCTTAATTATGATTTGCGTCAGTCGATCGATCTCATATCTACGTGCTCGCAATTCTGTGACATTATCTCATAGTTGTATGAGGAATCGAGATATCGCTATCAATATGTAGATGCAATCGAGTATCAGATTTGGACCATAGATTGGGAGAGGCACTCGAGTGAGATAGCGTATCTTTAGAATACTGAAACATGAGAGGAGTATGTGTAAGATGGTTGTTATCGGACGAGAAGATGGATAGCAGTTGCGCATTTCGTGGTGCCGCACGTGTATGGATAAGTCTTAGCGTGTGCGATTATTAGATCGGGCTGAGAGCTAAGAAGCTGCTAGAGAGTGGTTGCATGATAGACTTAGATGCTATGACATATATATAGTATGGCTGTAAGAGTATATTAGCAGTAAGCTGAGATAAGAGAGATAGATCGGTCAGAGTCGTTGGAAGCAGACTTGTGTGGAGGACGATGGATATGAGCTACCATTCTGACAATAGGGAACTACGAGTACGTACGTATGTGACGGCGTCATGTTGTGAGGTCGATCCAAAAGCTGCTACGAGGATATGGTATAGGCTCCTAGGAATAGCTATGCGATTGGTCATGCGCCATCATATGCTCTCTTGCATCAGACGAGTGCAATAGAGAACTAGAACTTATGCTCAATGAGGCTACTAGACCATTCGAGGCTACGTCGAGCTATACTGAAAGTGTCTTGAATATATGAGTGTTGCAAATATCCTATCATTTAGGATCATGCATAGTTGTGTTATGAGTGTAGACGTATACAATAGTACGTATGATATAGAGCATAGCGATTAGCCTTACAGATAGGCTTAGCCTGATGAACATGCAATGAGGACAAATAATCAGTGACTTATGCACTATCCGACGTTTGTAATTGGTTAGTAGTAAGAGAATATGTTAGCGAGTCATCATTAGACGTCGTATCTCAGAGGAAGTCATTCGGTAGAGGGGATCTAGTCTGCTCTGTAGTTTGCTGTGAATCATGAAAGTTATCCAGAACAGCTAGAAGTAGCACTACCATGTGGCGAGAACATTCTATGTAGACTATGACTATACCCTTAGAATCTCTAGGACATACTATTTGTATCAAGATGTAAGAAAGAGAGTAATAGTCACTAGAATTATATATAGCGATTTACAAAATATTAAGGCCATAGAGTTGTATGTAAACACGAGTCAATATGTTTCTCATAGACTGAAGATATCCTCGATCATCCTGC
>JAMPIV010019515.1:0-28315 GCA_024509875.1 Oreohelix idahoensis | reverse complement strand
AGGAAATGTAAATGTAAACCAAATTATGTCTGCATACAACCTTTTCATATAATGTAATTATGAGTAAGCTATTCAATTTAAATGTAACAGAAAGTTTTATCTGCCAAGAGTAATCTTGTGCAAAGGTAGAACAACTATGAAGCCCATATTAGTTACTATTGAGTTTTGGCACTGTTGGACCACTTCGCAAAAGCGGGGAAGCATACCGTCATAAGAATGTTCTACAGATGAGGGTTAGTGGGGGAAAAAGATCTCACCACTATGAACTAATCGCGGTTGGATTGGGATGGAAGTGCTAAATAAATCACTTTGATTTGAAAAATTTATATATTAGACAGGAAATAAAACTCGATATAGTACTGGAATCCACGCGTCCTATGAACCAAGGATACCAAACTAACATCTGGGATTATAATTAAGTAATCCGACCACCTCGAAGACGGTCTTTTAAATCCCGTATCCCGGACATTCGGGTAGTTGTAATGTATACATTTTATCCGTTGTACATTAAAAATTGTAAATTGCTTGTGGGTGTCAGGTTTACTGAGGCTAAAAACCTCAGCCAAAAGGATCTTGACCATCACTGCAAGGAGAAATGTTACTTTCCAAAATGTGGCACAAAATCTCCCTTACCAGGGGCCACGCTAAAGTTAGGAGAAAATTGTGCACAGGAAATTGATGTTTTGATTGAAGGAGAATTGACCAGAAGACTTACTTTATCTAAAACTGAAGTTTTCAAGTTGAAGCTTGTTGAAGAATTACAACGCTGTCACACAGGGTTTGTTGAGATTATTAATAACTGTCATAGTGCTGCGAGAATGATTGTTGACATTATTTTCTAATACAATAAATAGACTGACAACACATACGCTGTCAAGTAAGTTGAAACTACACATCAAACCCCAACTCTGACAACTGACTGCAGAGATTACAGTTATATAACTACGGGTATACAAATAAAGCAGACAGTCCACCAACAAAGAAACAAAAGCGTAGAACAAGAGAGACAGTTTATCACTGGGACATCTCAAATAAACCAACAAGTCAAACAATAAAACAATACAAAGACATAATTACTTTTGCTATTTTAGACACCATTTCAATCAAGCATTGGACCAAGTAAAAATCAGCTGGAGTTAAGAAGACAAAACTATCGGTAGACACAAGAGGAAAACAAAATAACACACGTCGGTCCACTAACAATAATAGAAATAGAGGTAAAATCCTTACTCTTAGAAAATATAAATAAATTAAAGTATGTGGCTTGAATAAGCGCAAACAAACGAATAAACTTACGACAATGACGACAGACAGTCAACAAGCGGTTAGAAATATACCTTTTCTGGCTAATTATTGACTGTCACATTGTTATAAATGTACGTACACAATATACCCACTTTTAACCGAGAGATCTCACCTCTTGGTCAGGTTTTGACGGGATGTCGAATATCGGAATAGTGAAAAAAAAAATTCCATGTGATACTTTAGCAGCAGAGATAATTAATGTTAGGGGAAGGCATCCTATTTACTTCCAAAGGGGAACAATTTAAACAATTAACCAAATTCAAAATATATAACACACAAATTCATTATTAAAAACTTAACTTTATCAAATTCAATTTACAAAATTATCGAAGGCATAACGGGGATCATTTATTTTATTAGTTACATACTTTAAATTGTTAAAATGTTATTTTTGTGTTCATGTTTAGGGTATAAAAAAAACTTTCAATATATGGAAATTGAAGGCACATGTTAAAAGTAATGAACATTATATGCTTTGTCATTTCAATGATAAAATTTCATTTTTTTTCCACCATTTGCAGTCGCAGATGTGCACATCGAAATGTTTCATCGGCGCCCAAATAGCGCACTTCGACAACATTTTAAACTGCATTATCTTACTTGGTTGTCTTCTTCTACCTGGAGGCAGAGTGGAATAAGCGTTATGGGTTCAGCCTCTAACTATAAAGTACAGTATGTGTGCCTGATAAATGTATGTATAACATGTTGTTGTTACATATGTATGTGTTACATGAATGTCGATTACACGTATTTCTGTAACACGTATGTTTGGTACACGTATAGCTGTTACACAAATGTCTGTGACTTAATTCTGAGATGTTTGGGGAGTGAAAATGTGAATGTTCAGTAGTGAAGCATTGACACTTCTTGAATAATGTAACCAGACATATCAGATTCGTTTTTGTGTTTCATTGAATAACGTAAACAGACATATTGTTCTTTTCTTGATGTTTGCTTGAATAATGTAACCAGACATATTGATTCGTTTCTTGATGTTTGTTGAATAATGTAACCAGACATATCTGATTCGTTTCTTGATGTTTGCTTGAATATGTAACCAGACATATCTGATTCGTTTCTTGATGTTTGTTGAATAATGTAACCAGACATATCTGATTCGTTTCTGAGGTTTGCTTGAAAATGTACCAGAAATTATTGATTCGTTTTTGATGTTTGAAAAAATCAGATTTAACATGGCCCCGTGTAGTCCCCCACCCCCCACCCCGGGGGGGGGGGGGGGTGCACGAGGGACACAGAGAAATAATTTGAGTTAACACAATCTCAGGAATATCGTTTAGGTTGTGTATGGCAGACAACATTATCATTTAACACAATCTCAGGATATCGTTAGGAAGCTATAACATGAAATTGTGTATGGTCAAAACATTATTCATATAACACAAATCTTCAGGAATATCGTAAAGAAGTACTATCATGAGGTTGTGTTTTCATAACCCTCCACTCCCAAAGGCATAGGCCTTCAACAAACACATTCCAAGTCCTCTGTCAAGTGCCATCATCTTGTGGCCGTGGATTCGAATTTGAAGTTCGGTCCATGCCCTTCAGTAGATAGTATGTTGTAAGGTAAATGTGACAAGCTTCTTCTCTCAGATGACAAAAATATTTTCTATTGCTCTCTGTGATTCAAACGAATTTCACCTGGAGTAATAGCAGTGATGATTTCAAGTTGAACTTTAATAAACAAGGTTTGCAGTCTTTCATAACAACTGCTTTCTTCAGCAACAAAAGTTATTCACCTATTCTAAACTGCAATGTTCTTGTCTTTCTTATTATTTTGATTTCTTCAGCTATCCAATTATCCTATAATTTTTCAGGTAGAAACTTTTGTCTCTCTTCTATTAACTGATGTTTATTTTTATTTTTATGTTTTTATTTTCCTACGTCTCTTGGTATATCTCACTAAGAGAAAACTGGCCTTACCGCCAGGGCTGTCACTTTGCCAAGATTTTCATCTATTATTCTTCTGAGCTACACATGTTACTGATATATAAAAGTGTTCAATCTACCTGGGTTTGTCTCAAACGAAATACACTTTTCTTTTCTGTTCACATTATCATGTCCTCAGAATAAAATACTATAACAATAAAATACTGCCGTACACCAAATTTATGGTACATAATGTACTGAGCGTTTTTCTATACACTCTATTTCTCACAGCATAAATCTTGCTAATCATCTAAACTGATGAGTATGTTTTCTCACACATCTATTACGCTGAGCGCGTTTCTCAAGTCTAACTTTCCTACACTTGGGAGAAAAGAAAACTTTTTCCTTTATACGCCCTAGCGCGTCTCAATATTCCAACTGCTAATTCCCGTATCTAACATTATTCGTTCTATTCCTCTCTATGTATTCATTAATCCACTTTTCACGTGCGTACTTTTTCTGAGCACAACTCACCTAAACACAATATTCACGTGCATATTTTTTAATTGTGAGCACAGCATCACTAAAACCGTCAAGGGACTTAATTCTATTTACCTAAGTTGTTCAAATATACACAAATCCATTTCTTCTCTTAAATTTATCTCAAAATCTAAACATGCAAAATAATTTTACCATAATTTTTATCTCATTCAAAATGCTTACTCTAAACACAACGTCCCTTCCAAAACGTATTTCTAGATTTATCTTCCTTTGCAAAAACCTTCTCCCTACACTCATTTTTCCCTCTCAAACCAAAACCACGTGCAATTACCATTTGAATTTGGAATAAGATAATTTATTATTTAGGGATACTGATCTATATTATTAGCCAGATGTCTACATTACATTATTCTGAGTAAGGGAAGTCCCTTGGCAACATGAAAAAATTAGAAGAATTTTTACTCTTAGCTTTGGAGCTGAAAGAACGGTTTCGAACGAGAATAAATGATCTTCAGAGAGCTGAAAAAAAGCGAAAGCTGAAAAACTTACTGATGAGTTACAGCAGATGAAAATTTGAAAATGCTACATTGAAGGGTAAAGTAACGATGTTGATAGAGGATAATAAGAAATTCATGACTCTTCTCTTAGTCAGAAGAAACAGTTAGAGGATGAAGTGATCTCATTAAAACAGTTGTTGGATAACCAGATGGAGCAGGTGAACTCTTCCACGCTTGCTTTAAAACTACTGTGGAAGATAATAGAAACATTAGCTCTTCCTCATGATAATAATTTAAGACCATCTCATCTGGAAAAGAGGAAAAAGGAGCTGGAAGATGAGATGAGCTCAATTAAAGATAGATATCCATGCAAGGAACAGGCTTCTTATTAGAGAGCTAGAACAAGTCAAAAAGAACTATCGAGATGTTGAAGTCAGATTATGTAGATTTGGAATTGTGAAATGGAAAACCAGAACAGTAGAAATTGAGACACAGAAATTAGAGGCTGAAGAAAAAATGGACTTGCATAAGGAGAAGATGTCGTCTTGGAGCTGAAAGTAAAATAAAAAGGTAGCGAATGAGAAGGATATGGTTTTTTTTTTTGTTCTGAAAAGATTGATGAACTTATGACTACTCATCATAGTGCTATGGAGGCACTCAAACTTGAACTGATTCAGGAGAGAGCTTAAAGCTTGCGAAAATACGTCTTAGATGACAAAGTTGAGAATGGGTCTCAGAGATAGTATTGCTAAAGAGAAGACTCTAACTTCTCAGTTACACGACATAAGGTTGGATTATAACAGGAAAGTTAAAACCAACGAGAGAATATACAAAGCTGTTGCTAGAGAGAAAGCTATGGCAGAAGTGGAAGTTACAAAACTGCGTAAAAGTGTTGATGGTCTATTAGATATTGTTTTGTACAACAAGATATTATCTACTACCAAGGGGAATAGATTTAAACATAAACCTGATGGTCAACATGTTGCTAATGCAAAGAGCCAGCCACATGCACTCAATGCTTTGAGTAACACTAAACAATATGTGAACAAATCTTTTCGTGGCAAATATAATTTCCCACGGAATAACGATACTGCTTTGGATAGGAGTGATTCTTGGCGTCAGGCCAACAAAAGTAAATCAAGTTTGGATCACGGTGAGGACTTTGATAAATGTCATGACAAGATTCCTCAGGAAAACCGTGCATCGACTTCTCAGAGTTCTGATAAACTTTTAACAGCTGACAAAACTATTAGTACC
This sequence comes from Oreohelix idahoensis, assembly GCA_024509875.1. Classification (NCBI taxonomy): domain Eukaryota; kingdom Metazoa; phylum Mollusca; class Gastropoda; order Stylommatophora; family Oreohelicidae; genus Oreohelix; species Oreohelix idahoensis. The sequence continues at coordinate 22,868 of JAMPIV010019515.1, read as the reverse complement.
CATCATACTCAGCCCAGTCACTATGATGTACCTATTAATCCCATTGCCACAGGCAAAAATGAAAGCAATTTCGCTAGGAGAGATAATCGTTATTGTGGACAGCACCAAAGGCGTCCATCACGTAATGGTTCTTCTTCAAAGAACTGGAGCCAATTTAATGGTCCCCAACATTTTGGTCCCAGTGATTATAGAAACTTTGATAGAGGTTACCAACCTTATAATAATTTTTCTCGGAGACAACAAAATCCATTGAAAAGATATTTTGATCAAAGAGAAAATAACAATCGTAACTATGCTAACTGGGATTCAAATCAGAGAAATAGCAATGATTGCAATAGAGATAATACTTGTGATAGACCACGATATGACGGTAGATATTCTTATTGATTTCGGGGTTTGTTATATACCCATGACAATAGTATACTATAACAGTATATGTTAACACATTTGTGTTCACCTTAGTGTTGTAATGTAGGTGATTTCTTTGTCTGTTACCATCTTTGGTATAACGGAGGAAGGTTTAGTTAGCACAATATAAGGGACGGAAGTTCCCAAAGCCACAGTTATAGTTTATAAAGAATGTTTGATTACTGTATATTAGAAAATCTTACGGTTATCATATATAATTATTTGTATTTTCTCAGCAGAATCATTACTAGTGCTGGGAGAATCTGTACATGTTGTTTTCCATGATGTATTACGATGTCCATACGTACCAGTCGGACGACACTGTAGATGCGCCCGCTTAGAATTTGATCTGGGACATCATTTATCTGCTATATTGTTCATTTTGTAGAACATTATATTAAATCATATATTGCATGGTAGTATAATGTACCTTTATTGGTTAAAGAGATTGTATCAGTTTTTGATGATTTGTCCATTGCTAAACTTGGAAATAAGGTACTTGATGTAATATAATATGATATGTATGTAATTTTGGTTTGCATTGTAACTTTGCCAGCACTGTAGTGTACGTTGGTGGCACCTTCATGGATATGTGTGTACTTAGAGAAATGCTTTCTCTAATGTGATGAGATATATTCTCACCTGTCGTTCTATGCGTCGAGTGTGCCTCATATTAGGCTATAATTATTTGGGTGTAGTGGTTTTGATGGTATTGTATGATGGTGATGGTACTACGTGTGATGCATGAGGTCAGCTGTGAAGGCTCCTGAGATAAAATGTAGCTGTGAATGGTCAGAAGGCCCTTCTTGCTACCACTACGACCTCACACTTATCTTTTTTTGTTCTAATGAATGTGGCTACGTTATATGTCTAGGGTAATGATATGTATGGTGGTGTGGTAGTTTATAGACACACACACAGATATTTACTAAGTCTAATAATATTAACAAATGTTATAATACACTGAACTAACTCAAGGGTGTAAAATTTTGATAGAAATTATCTTACATTTATTTGATCTGGACCGAGTTTTATTTCGGCCAGAACATATGAAAGGTTTAGAAATTAGGAAAGAAATGCATGTAATATTACATAATAAATGCAAGGTGTGTACATATGTATGTTACTAGACTAGTTAGTATTATTAATGTTTATCGTAGTCATCTAATTTGAGAGAACTTTTAATGGTTGTGCTGTTGGGGTGGCCTCATCACTCCAGTCTATATTTACTACACAGTGTCCAGATAAGTGAAGGAATTTTATGGTTGTGTTAGCAAATAAGTTGAGTTGGTGAATTCTCAGCAGTCCAGAAGCTTACGTAACTTTGAAGATGTAGCTCTGGTGCTGAGATCTGGTGGCCCCACCTCTCCGTGCTTGGGGGCAATATAAGAATTATGGTGGCCCCACCTCTCCGTGCTTGGGGGCAATAATAGGCTGCTCTGACACAAAGTTACTGCACGGATCCACTCTGGTAAAATCAACAACTCGTTTGACACCACATTGGTGCCAACTGAAACTCACAGCTCTGCAATCAAAGTATTGGTTATGTGTCAAAATTCCATTCTCTAACCATGTCTGGACACAACACTACACAACAACAACACCATATAGACGGGTCAGATCTCTCTGACCATACAGCACATTTTACCATGTTGGTTTCACATCGGATAGGTTCTCCCAGACTACAGATTCTGAAATATGTTTATTAGTTTCCTCCCCTAAAATAGGATAGGTAATATGTTTCATTGATCTCAACACTTGATCTGTCCTTCTTAATCCTTGCTGGAGTTTATGTATTTTATTTGTCTCTAGACCCTGAACTGGGGCGGGGGGTCTAGAGCGAACCCTTACTTGTTGTAAGGAACAGATTATGCTATTGCAGTATCAAATCACTCGAACCTTAAGCAAATATTAAATGTACAAAGAAATAAGTTTAGTCTTACCAGAAATATGAATATGGTACACAGTTAAAGAAATGCTAGCAAAACTCTGCTGAGCTGCTGGCCTTATGATGGCGTCCCTCTAAAATCTTCAATAGCTTCTGGGGATTCACCAATTAATAATACACTGTGTCTACCAGGACAACTTATTCTGAATGACCCCAAATGCGCGTCTGAGCGCCGATAATATGTTCAACTAGGGCCAATCACTGCCTTTCGTTTTTTTCAAATACAAATATCCTACCACCAAGTCATTTCAGTCATACCTCAGTCAAGTATGGATTTGTGTCTGTTAGTCCGTCCGTCTCTACTTGCGTTTTCACAAAAAAAAACATACTTGATTTTTGAACCAACCTAGCCGTCCCCTCTACAATTTTGTCCTTAAAGTTATTTTTAGCCACAGCTCCCACCAATTTCCCTTCTCTTTCACACTAACTAGATTTGAATACTTGAGTCTCAAGGTTGCGATTTTTGTGCAAATTAGTGACATGTTTGATTCAATGCAGTCTTTCGTTGATGTGAACAACACAGTCTTTTGTCATTATCTTTCTTATTATCTGTCCGTCTGTATAAATGAAAGCATATTATTTCACTGCTCAGAATGGGCCATCCGGCCAGCTAATTTTTATATTCCTAACATTAATATTAAGAAAAAAGTTACTTTTTAAATTTTGTAATATTTCAAGCATCTGCGTTTGCCGCTGAATTCAAATAAAAGGCTTGGTATCGCAAAAGCGTCCAATAAATGACTGTGGCGTATCATATCCAAGGTCCCTTCTGTCGATTTCCCTACTTTATGTCAACTTGGGGAACGTGACTTTTTTTCCTCCTTGCCCCACCAATTTGCGTCCTTTAGTCTCGCTAGGTTCAAGTACGCGTTCATTCAGATTTTTGTCTTTTGATCCTCGTTCCGTTTTGCCTTTAAGTTTAACAATTTCATTTCCATGGCGGGTGATGACCCGCGGCGTGGGCGATCATGTATTCTAGCAGCTTACGCATTAGTTTTTATCCCTTCGTTGTATCATTGGAGATATTTTGACGTTGTATTACGGTTAATTTTGTGACACATCTCCCCACTTGAAAACATGCCTACGGCAAGTTCTAAAACCAGTGATACACATAGACAAAATCTCTCCCTACGCCTGCCATTACTCTAATTTAGATCACAGGGGTGCCGACTGAGGAAATCTGCACCGACATTCAATTTACCTGGGATATATTGGATACTGAACTGATAAGGTTGAAGCAATAAAGACCACCTCAGCAATCTTGCGTTTTCATGCTTAGCCTGAGATAAGAATACGAGAGGCTGATGGTCCGTCTCGACCACAAAAGTCCTACCATACAGATAGATTTGAAACTTCTTTATTGCCCAGACCAACGCTAAACATTCTTTTTCGCTTGTGGAGTATCCTTGTTCCGCCTTATTCAATTTGCGGCTTGCATAAGCGACTGGTTTCAGTTCCCCATCTGGTGAAGATGATCTTTGCAACAAAGCCGCCCCGAGTCCTACATTACTGGCATCGGTTCTCAAGACAAAGTCCTGTGTCAAATCAGGTAGTTTGAGAATAGGCTTGCTAGTGAGTTTTTCCTTTAAATCCTGGAACGCTAATTCACTTTGCGCAATCCAATTAATTTTATCTGGAAGTCCCTTGCGAGTCAGATCAGTCAGAGGAGCACAAATAGAGTTAAAATCTTTGATATATTTTTGATAAAATCCGCATAACGACACGAATGATCGCACGTCTTTTTTTGTTTGTGGTCTAGGTGCTCTCTGCAGTTTTTCCAAGTTCTTAGGATCAGGGGTCATGCTACCCTGATATACCGTGTGTCCCAAGAATTCCAACTCTTTGCATCCAATGCAACATTTTGTTGGCCTAGCAGTTAAGTTCGCCTCCCTAAGCCTATTAAATAACATTTCTAGAGCTTCAATGTGTTCTTCAAATGTCTCTGTGGCGACGAGAATATCATCCATGAAATTCGTGATACATGGGTTATTCAGGGGATCCAACAATTTGCGCATCATCCTTGAAAATACACTCGGAGCATTTTTCAGTCCGAATGGTAGCATGTTGAATTCATAATGTCCATCTGAAGTGCTAAAAGCCAAATAAGGTCTCACTTCAGGCTTCACTGGGATCTGGTAATAGCCTTTACTAAGATCCACCTTTGAAAAGTATTTTGCCTTGTTCAGTCTGGCAAATAACTGTTTTGTGTCTGGTAATGGATCCACTTGCCCTTCTGTGACAGCATTCAGTTTCCTGTAATCTATGCACAGTCTGTGTTCCCCAGACGGTTTTCTCAGCAATACGACACTAGAACTAAAAGATGATTCACTGTGCGAAATAATCCCCTCCTTCAACAAATAATCTATTTCATCCTTCAATGCCTTCTCCTTCGCGAACGGAATAGAATAGGCTCTCATACAGATTGGGTTTGAGTCTACCAGTTTCATGTCATACTGTAGCAAATTTGTATGTCCTGGTTTATCTGTTAATACATCTGTATGTTCCTCCAGAACCTGTTGAACTCTCTCCCTCTGGTTTTTAGTCAGGTGCTTACTGACTTTTACCTGTGCTGCTGTTTCACAAGGATGTAATGGGTATTCATGTGAGGTGAGTGGTTCCTTTTGCATTTGAGTTGCGATAGCTAAGGTCAGTAAGGGGGTGCTTTCCTGGAGTGGTCTGTCCAGATACTTCTTTAACAGGTTTACATGATAAACTTTCTCCTTCCCCTTTTTGTCAATTTTATAGTTTGTTCTAGACACCTTCTCTAGAACCGTATATGGACCTTGCCATCCAATTTGTAATTTATTCTGGCTTCCGGGTAGTAGAAGCAGCACCTTCTCTCCCACTGCCAGTTCTCTGTCCTTTGCCTTCCTATTAAAATATGCTGCATGTTTCTTCCTGGCTTGTTTCAAATTATCATTTGCCAGTTTCCATCCAGCTTTCAAACGAGTGGTCAGTTCGTTCACGTATTGATACGATGAGGTAACAGTCTCTTCCGCCTTCTCATCTGTCCAGGTCCTTAATAGGGCTTCTAATGGACCTTTTATTGGCCTCCCAAATAGCAGAGTTGCGGGAGCCATCCCGGTTGAACTATGTGGTACCTCCCGGTGTCATACGGGGTCAAACAATGCGGCGGGGCCAGAGTTGGATCCCACAGATCCATGTAGATTTTATCAATGTTGCCCTTGCATTACTACAGGTAATAAAATGAAAGTCCCGTTGAACCTCTCTACATGGATTCCGTTCCCTTTGCGGATGGATAGGTAAGTAGGGACTTGACGGTTTGAATCTTTTTCCCCACAGATAGACTAAATCACACTAAGTACGGTTACCCGATTAGGATTCCCGCATCAAATCTTGACGGATAATGGTTCTCAGTTCAAGGGGAAACTAACGGAAGAAGTTTTTAAGCTATTTCAAGCCAGACACTTTCATTGTAGTCCGTACCATCCGCAAGGGAACGGCCAGGTAGAGAGGTTCAACGGGACTCTCATTTCTATCCTGAGAAAGCTGGCACACAAAAACCGGATCTGTGGGATCAATTCCTGCCCGCCGCATTGTTTGCGTACCGGGAGGTACCACATAGTTCAACCGGGATGGCTCCCGCAACTCTGCTATTTGGGAGGCCCATAAAAGGTCCCTTAGAAGCCCTATTAAGGACCTGGACAGATGAGAAGGCGGAAGAGACTGTTACCTCATCTTATCAATACGTGAACGAACTGACCACTCGTTTGAAAGCTGGATGGAAACTGGCAAATGATAATTTGAAACAAGCCAGGAAGAAACATGCAGCATATTTTAATAGGAAGGCAAAGGACAGAGAACTGGCAGTGGGAGAGAAGGTGCTGCTTCTACTACCCGGAAGCCAGAATAAATTACAAATTGGATGGCAAGGTCCATATACGGTTCTAGAGAAGGTGTCTAGAACAAACTATAAAATTGACAAAAAGGGGAAGGAGAAAGTGTATCATGTAAACCTGTTAAAGAAGTATCTGGACAGACCACTCCAGGAAAGCACCCCCTTACTGACCTTAGCTATCGCAACTCAAATGCAAAAGGAACCACTCACCTCACATGAATACCCATTACATCCTTGTGAAACAGCAGCACAGGTAAAAGTCAGTAAGCACCTGACAAAAAACCAGAGGGAGAGAGTTCAACAGGTTCTGGAGGAACATACAGATGTATTAACAGATAAACCAGGACATACAAATTTGCTACAGTATGACATGAAACTGGTAGACTCAAACCCAATCTGTATGAGAGCCTATTCTATTCCGTTCGCGAAGGAGAAGGCATTGAAGGAAGAAATAGATTATTTGTTGAAGGAAGGGATTATTTCACACAGTGAATCATCTTTTAGCTCTAGTGTCGTATTGCTGAGAAAACCGTCTGGGGAACACAGACTGTGCATAGATTACAGGAAACTGAATGCTGTCACAGAAGGGCAAGTGGATCCATTACCAGACACAAAACAGTTATTTGCCAGACTGAACAAGGCAAAATACTTTTCAAAGGTGGATCTTAGTAAAGGCTATTACCAGATCCCAGTGAAGCCTGAAGTGAGACCTTATTTGGCTTTTAGCACCTCAGATGGACATTATGAATTCAACATGCTACCATTCGGACTGAAAAATGCTCCGAGTGTATTTTCAAGGATGATGCGCAAATTGTTGGATCCCCTGAATAACCCATGTATCACGAATTTCATGGATGATATTCTCGTCGCCACAGAGACATTTGAAGAACACATTGAAGCTCTAGAAATGTTATTTAATAGGCTTAGGGAGGCGAACTTAACTGCTAGGCCAACAAAATGTTGCATTGGATGCAAAGAGTTGGAATTCTTGGGACACACGGTATATCAGGGTAGCATGACCCCTGATTCTAAGAACTTGGAAAAACTGCAGAGAGCACCTAGACCACAAACAAAAAAGGACGTGCGATCATTCGTGTCGTTATGCGGATTTTATCAAAAATATATCAAAGATTTTAACTCTATTTGTGCTCCTCTGACTGATCTGACTCGCAAGGGACTTCCAGATAAAATTAATTGGACTGCGCAAAGTGAATTAGCGTTCCAGGATTTAAAGGAAAAACTCACTAGCAAGCCTATTCTCAAACTACCTGATTTGACACAGGACTTTGTCTTGAGAACCGATGCCAGTAATGTAGGACTCGGGGCGGCTTTGTTGCAAAGATCATCTTCACCAGATGGGGAACTGAAACCAGTCGCTTATGCAAGCCGCAAATTGAATAAGGCGGAACAAGGATACTCCACAAGCGAAAAAGAATGTTTTGCGTTGGTCTGGGCAATAAAGAAGTTTCAAATCTATCTGTATGGTAGGACTTTTGTGGTCGAGACGGACCATCAGCCTCTCGTATTCTTATCTCAGGCTAAGCATGAAAACGCAAGATTGCTGAGGTGGTCTTTATTGCTTCAACCTTATCAGTTCAGTATCCAATATATCCCAGGTAAATTGAATGTCGGTGCAGATTTCCTCAGTCGGCACCCCTGTGATCAAAATTAGAGTAATGGCAGGCGTAAGGAGAGATTTTGTCTATGTGTATCACTGGTTTTAGAACTTGCCGTAGGCATGTTTTCAAGTGGGGAGATGTGTCACAAAATTAACCGTAATACAACGTCAAAATATCTCCAATGATACAACGAAGGGATAAAAACTAATGCGTAAGCTGCTAGAATACATGATCGCCCACTCCGCGGGTCATCACCCGCCATGGAAATGAAATTGTTAAACTTAAAGGCAAAACGGAACGAGGATCAAAAGACAAAAATCTGAATGAACGCGTACTTGAACCTAGCGAGACTAAAGGACGCAAATTGGTGGGGCAAGGAGGAAAAAAGTCACGTTCCCCAAGTTGACATAAAGTAGGGAAATCGACAGAAGGAACCTTGGATATGATACGCCACAGTCATTTATTGGACGCTTTTGCGATACCAAGCATTTTATTTGAATTCAGCGGCAAACGCAGATGCTTGAAATATTACAAAATTTAAAAAGTAACTTTTTCTTAATATTAATGTTAGGAATATAAAAATTAGCTGGCCGGATGGCCCATTCTGAGCAGTGAAATAATATGCTTTCATTTATACAGACGGACAGATAATAAGAAAGATAATGACAAAAGACTGTGTTGTTCACATCAACTAAAGACTGCATTGAATCAAACATGTCACTAATTTGCACAAAAATCGCAACCTTGAGACTCAAGTATTCAAATCTAGTTAGTGTGAAAGAGAAGGGAAATTGGTGGGAGCTGTGGCTAAAAATAACTTTAAGGACAAAATTGTAGAGGGGACGGCTAGGTTGGTTCAAAAATCAAGTATGTTTTTTGTGAAAACGCAAGTAGAGACGGAGGGACTAACAGACACAAATCCATACTTGACTGAGGTATGACTGAAATGACTTAGTGGTAGGATATTTGAATTTGAAAAAAACGAAAGGCAGTGATTGGCCCTAGTTGAACATATTATCGGCGCTCAGACGCGCATTTGGGGTCATTCAGAATAAGTTGTCCTGGTAGACACAGTGTATTATTAATTGGTGAATCCCCAGAAGCTATTGAAGATTTTAGAGGGACGCCATCATAAGGCCAGCAGCTCAGCAGAGTTTTGCTAGCATTTCTTTAACTGTGTACCATATTCATATTTCTGGTAAGACTAAACTTATTTCTTTGTACATTTAATATTTGCTTAAGTTTCGAGTGATTTGATACTGCAATAGCATAATCTGTTCCTTACAACAAGTAAGGGTTCACTCTAGACCCCCCGCCCCAGTTCAGGGTCTAGAGACAAATAAAATACATAAACTCCAGCAAGGATTAAGAAGGACAGATCAAGTGTTGAGATCAATGAAACATATTACCTATCCTATTTTAGGGGAGGAAACTAATAAACATATTTCAGAATCTGTAGTCTGGGAGAACCTATCCGATGTGAAACCAACATGGTAAAATGTGCTGTATGGTCAGAGAGAGATCTGACCCGTCTATATGGTGTTGTTGTTGTGTAGTGTTGTGTCCAGACATGGTTAGAGAATGGAATTTTGACACATAACCAATACTTTGATTGCAGAGCTGTGAGTTTCAGTTGGCACCAATGTGGTGTCAAACGAGTTGTTGATTTTACCAGAGTGGATCCGTGCAGTAACTTTGTGTCAGAGCAGCCTATTATTGCCCCCAAGCACGGAGAGGTGGGGCCACCATAATTCTTATATTGCCCCCAAGCACGGAGAGGTGGGGCCACCAGATCTCAGCACCAGAGCTACATCTTCAAAGTTACGTAAGCTTCTTGACTGCTGAGAATTCACCAACTCAACTTATTTGCTAACACAACCATAAAATTCCTTCACTTATCTGGACACTGTGTAGTAAATATAGACTGGAGTGATGAGGCCACCCCAACAGCACAACCATTAAAAGTTCTCTCAAATTAGATGACTACGATAAACATTAATAATACTAACTAGTCTAGTAACATACATATGTACACACCTTGCATTTATTATGTAATATTACATGCATTTCTTTCCTAATTTCTAAACCTTTCATATGTTCTGGCCGAAATAAAACTCGGTCCAGATCAAATAAATGTAAGATAATTTCTATCAAAATTTTACACCCTTGAGTTAGTTCAGTGTATTATAACATTTGTTAATATTATTAGACTTAGTAAATATCTGTGTGTGTGTCTATAAACTACCACACCACCATACATATCATTACCCTAGACATATAACGTAGCCACATTCATTAGAACAAAAAAAGATAAGTGTGAGGTCGTAGTGGTAGCAAGAAGGGCCTTCTGACCATTCACAGCTACATTTTATCTCAGGAGCCTTCACAGCTGACCTCATGCATCACACGTAGTACCATCACCATCATACAATACCATCAAAACCACTACACCCAAATAATTATAGCCTAATATGAGGCCAACTCGACGCATAGAACGACAGGTGAGAATATATCTCATCACATTAGAGAAAGCATTTTTCTAAGTACACACATATCCAGGGAGGTGCCACCAACGTACACTACAGTGCTGGCAAAGTTACAATGCAAACCAAAATTACATACATATCATATTATATTACATCAAGTACCTTTTTTCCAAGTTTAGCAATGGACAAATCATCAAAAACAGTGATACAATCCCTTTAACCAATAAAGGTACATTATACTACCATGCAATATATGATTTAATATATAATGTTCTACAATATGAACAATATAGCAGATAAATGATGTCCCAGATCAAATTCTAAGCGGGCGCATCTACAGTATTGTCCGACTGGTACGTATGGACATCGTAATACATCATGGAAAACAACATGTACAGATTCTCCCAGCACCAGTAATGATTCTGCTGAGAAAATACAAATAATTATATATGATAACCGTAAGATTTTCTAATATACAGTAATTAAACATTCTTTATAAACTATAACTGTGGCTTTGGGAACTTCCGTCCCTTATATTGTGCTAACCAAACCTTCCTCCGTTATACAAAAGATGGTAACAGAGAAAGAAATCACCTACTTTACAACACTAAGGTGAACACAAATGTGTTAACATATACTGTTATAGTATGCTATTGTCATGGGTATATAACAAACCCCGAAATCAATAAGAAGATCTACAGTCATATCGCGGTCTATCACAAGTATTATCTCTATTGCAATCATTGCTATTTCTCTTATTTGAATCCCAGTTAGCATAGTTACGATTGTTATTTTCTCTTTGATCAAAATATCTTTTCAATGGATTTTGTTGTCTCCGAGAAAAATTATTATAAGGTTGGTGACCTCTATCAAAGTTTCTATAATCACTGGGACCAAAATGTTGAGGACCATTAAATTGGCTCCAGTTCTTTGAAGAAGAACCATTACGTGATGGACGCCTTTGGTACTGTCCACAATAACGATTATCTCTCCTAGCGAAATTGCTTTTATTTTTGCCTGTGGCAATGGGATTAATAGGTACATCATAGTGACTGGGCTGAGTATAATGGGTACTAATAGTTTTGTCAGCTGTTAAAAGTTTATCAGAACTCTGAGAAGTCGATGCACGGTTTTCCGGAGGAATCTTGTCATGACATTTATCAAAGTCCTCACCGTGATCCAAACTTGATTTACTTTTGTTGGCCTGACGCCAAGAATCACTCCTATCCAAAGCAGTATCGTTATTCCGTGGGAAATTATATTTGCCACGAAAAGATTTGTTCACATATTGTTTAGTGTTACTCAAAGCATTGAGTGCATGTGGCTGGCTCTTTGCATTAGCAACATGTTGACCATCAGGTTTATGTTTAAATCTATTCCCCTTGGTAGTAGATAATATCTTGTTGTACAAAACAATATCTAATAGACCATCAACACTTTTACGCAGTTTTGTAACTTCCACTTCTGCCATAGCTTTCTCTCTAGCAACAGCTTTGTATATTCTCTCGTTGGTTTTAACTTTCCTGTTATAATCCAACCTTATGTCGTGTAACTGAGAAGTTAGAGTCTTCTCTTTAGCAATACTATCTCTGAGACCCATTCTCAACTTTGTCATCTAAGACGTATTTTCGAAAGCTTTAGCTCTCTCCTGAATCAGTTCAAGTTTGAGTGCCTCCATAGCACTATGATGAGTAGTCATAAGTTCATCAATCTTTTCAGGAACAACCATATCCTTCTCATTCGCTACCTTTATTTCTTTCAGCTCCATAGACGACATCTTCTCCTTATGCAAGTCCATTTTTTCTTCAGCCTCTAATTTCTGTGTCTCAATTTCTACTTTCTGGTTTTCCATTTCAAATTCCAAATCTACATAATCTGACTTCAACTTCTCATAGTTCTTTTTGACTTGTTCTAGCTCTCTAATAAGAGCCTGTTCCTTACATGGATATCTATCTTTAATTGAGCTCATCTCATCTTCCAGCTCCTTTTTCTCTTTTTCCAGTTGAGATTGTCCTAACTTATTCTCATGAGGAAGAGCTAATGTTTCTATTATCTTCCACAGTAGTTTTAAAGCAAGCGTGGAAGAGTTCACCTGCTCCATCTGGTTATCCAACAACTGTTTTAATGAGATCACTTCATCCTCTAACTGTTTCTTCTGACTAAGAGAAGAGTCATAGAATTTCTTATTATCCTCTATCAACATCGTTACTTTACCCTTCAATGTAGCATTTTCAAATTTCATCTGCTGTAACTCATCAGTAAGAGCTTTCTTTTCACCCTGAAGCTCATTTATCGTTCTTTTCAGCTCCAAAGCTAAGAGTTTTTCTTCATGTTCCATTTTCGCTTTTCTCTCCTCTAAAGTAATGTAATGTAGACATTCTGTCTAATAATATGAGATCAGTATCCTGAAATAATAAATTATCTTATTCCAAACTCAATGGTAATGTGAACGGTGGTTTGGTTTTGATAGGGTAAAATGAGTGTAGGAGAAGTTTTTGCAAAGGAAGATAAATCTAGAAATACGTTTTGGAAGGGGACGTTGTTGTTTAGAGTTAAGCATTTTGAATGAGATAAAAATTATGGTAAAATTAATTTGCATGTTTAGATTTTGTGATAAGAGTTAAGGAGAAGAATATGGATTTGTGTATATTTTAACAAACTTAGGTAACTTAGAATTAAGTCCCTTGACGGTTTTAGTGAGCTGTGCTCACAATTAAAAAAGTATGCACGTGAATATTGTGTTAGTGAATTGTGCTCAGAAAAAGTACGCACGTGAAAAGTGTGATTAATGATACATGAGAGGAGTGAACGAACAATGTTAGAACGGGAATTAGGCAGTTCATATTGAGACGCGCTAGGCGTAGGAAGGAAAAAGGGTTTTCTCCCAAGTGTAAAAGTTAGACTTGAGAAACGCGCTCAGCGTAATAGATGTGTGAGAAAACATACTCAGTCTTAGATGATTAGCAAGATTTATGCTGTGAGAAATAGAGTGTATAGAAAACGCTCAGTACATTATGTACCATAAATTTGGTGTACGGCAGTATTTTATTGTGATAGTATTTTATTCTGAGGACATGATAGATGTGAAAGAAAAGAAAGTGTATTTCGTTTGAGAACAAACCCAGGTATGTTGAACACTTTTATATATCAGTAACATGTGTAGCTCAGCAGACCAGGTCTGAGCAGAGAAGAATAATAGATGAAAATCTTGGCAAAGTGACAGCCCTGGCGGTAAGGCCAGTTTTCTCTTAGTGAGATATACCAAGAGACATATGAAAAGAAAAACATAAATAAAATAAACAGTCAGTATAGAAGAGAGACAAGAAGTTTCTACCTGAAGAATTATAGGATATGGGGATAGCTGAAGAAAGCAAGTAATAAGAAGACAAGAAATTGCAGTTTTGAATATTGAATACTTTTGTTGCTGAAGAAGCTGTTGTTATGAAAGACTGCTAACCTTGTTAATAAAGTTCAACCTTTGAAATCTTCACTGCTATTACTCAGGTGAAATTCGTTTGAATCAACAGAGAGCATGAGAAAATATTTTTGTCAGTCTGAGAGAAGGAAGCTTGTCACATTTACCTTACAACATACTATCTACTGAAAGGGCAGTGGTCCGAACTTCAAATGCGATCCACGGCCACAAGATGATGGCACGTGACAGGAGGACTTGGAATGTGTTTGTTGAAGGCCTATGCTCCTTTGGGAGTGGAGGGTTATGAATACACAACCTCATGATAGTAGCTTCTTACGATATTCCTGAGATTGTGTTATATGATAATGTTGTTGACCATACACAATTTCATGTTAGTAGCTTCTAACGATATTCCTGAGATTGTGTTATATGATAATGTTGTCAACCATACACAACCTGATGTTAGTAGCTTCTAACGATATTCCTGAGATTGTGTTAATCAAATTATTTCTCTGTGTCCTCGTGCCCCCCCCCCCCCCCCCGGGGGGGTGGGGGGTGGGGGGACTACACGGGGGCCATGTTTAAATCTGATTTTTTCAAACATCAAGAAACGAATCAGATATTTCTGGTTACATTATTCAAGCAAACATCAGGAAACGAATCAGATATGTCTGGTTACATTATTCAAGCAAACATCAAGAAACGAATCAGATATGTCTGGTTACATTATTCAAGCAAACATCAAGAAACGAATCAGATATGTCTGGTTACATTATTCAAGCAAACATCAAGAAACGAATCAGATATGTCTGGTTACATTATTCAAGCAAACATCAAGAAACGAATCAGATATGTCTGGTTACGTTATTCAAGGAAACATCAAGAAACGAATCTGATATGTCTGGTTACATTATTCAAGAAGTGTCAAGTGCTTCACTAATGATATTTCACATTTTCACTACCCAAACATCTCAAAATAAAGTAACAGACATTTGTGTAACAGCTATACGTGTACCAAACATACGTGTTACAGAAATACGTGTAATAGACATTCATGTAACACATACATATGTAACAGACATACATGTAATACATACATGTAACAGGCACACATACTGTACCTTTATAGTTAGAGGCTGAACCCATAACGCTTATTCACTCTGGCCTCCAGGGTAGAAGAAGACAGACCAAGTAAGAAAATGAGTTTAAATGATTGTCGAAGTGCGCTATTTGGCGCCGATGAAACATTTCGATGTGCACATCTGCGACTGCAAATGGTGGAGATTATCATTGAAAGTGACAGAGCATATAAGTGTTCATTACTTTAACATGTGCATCAATTTCCATATTATTGAAAGTTTTTTTACCCTAAACATGAGACACAAAATAACATTTTAACAATTTAAAGTATGTACTAATAAAAATAAATGAATCCGTTATGCCTTCTATAATTTTGTAAATTGAATTGATAAAGTTAAGTAAATAATGAAAATGTGTTATTTATTTTGATTTGTGTTAATTGTTAAATTGTTCCCCTTTGGAAGTAAATAGGATGCCTTCCCCTAACTTTATTATCTCTGCTGCTTAAAGTATCACATGGTAAATTTTTTTTTCACTTATTTCCGAGATTCGACATCCCGTCAAAACCTGACAAGAGGTGTGATCTCTCGGTTATAAGTGGGGTATATTGTGTACGTACATGTTTATAACAATGTGACAGGTCAATATATTAGCCATGAAAAGGTATATTTCTATGACCGCTTGTTGACTGTCTGGTCGTCATGTCGTAAGTTTATTCGTTTGTTGCTGCTTATTCAAGCCACATACTTATTTATTTATATTTTCTAAGTGTAATGATTTTACCTCTATATCTATTATTGATAGTGTACCGACGTGTGTTTTTTGTTTCCTCTTGTGTCTACCGATAGTGTTGTTGTCGTAGTTGGGGTTTGATGTGTAGTTTCTACTTACTTGACAGAGTATTTGTTGTCAGTCTATTTATTGTATTAAAAAATAATTTCAACAATCATTCTCGCACCACTATGACAGTTATTAATAATCTCAAAAAACCTGTGTGACAGCGTTGTAATTCTTCAACAAGCTTCAACTTGAAAACTTCAGCTTTAGATAAAGTAAGTCTTCTGGTAAATTCTCCTTCAATCAAAACATCAATTTCCTTTGCACAATTTTCTCCTAACTTAGCGTGCCTCTGGTAAGGGATATTTTGTGCACATTTTGGAAAGTGATACATTTCTCCCTGCAGTGATGGGTCA
Organism: Oreohelix idahoensis; assembly: GCA_024509875.1. Lineage (NCBI taxonomy): Eukaryota > Metazoa > Mollusca > Gastropoda > Stylommatophora > Oreohelicidae > Oreohelix > Oreohelix idahoensis. The sequence goes on along the minus strand of JAMPIV010019515.1, from coordinate 6,860 downwards.
TGAATCCTTTGCTGAGTTTTTAGCCTCGGATAAACCTGTACACCCACAAGCAATTTACACATGTTTAATGTACAAATGATAAAATGTATACATTACAACTTACCCCGAATGTCGGGCTACGGGATTTAAGAGACCGTCTTCTAGGTGGTCGAGGTATTACTTTAATTATAATCCCAATGTTAGTTTGTATCTAGGTTCATAGGACTCGTGGTTTCCAGTACTATAGTCGAGTTTTATTTCTGTCTAATATATAAAATTTCCAATCAGAAGTGATTTATTTTAGCACTTCCATCCCAATCCAACTGCGTGTTAGTATGTCATAGTGGTAACGACCGTTTTCCCCCACTACCCTCGTCTGTAGAACATTCTTGTGGCGGTATTGCCTCCCCTGCTTTGCAGGAGTTGTCCAACTGTGGCCAAAACTCAATAGTATCTAATATGGGCTTCAAAGGTGTCTACCTTTGCACAAGATTACTTTTGGCAGATAAAACTTTCTTTTACATTTAAATTGAATAGCTTTAGCTTCATGTTACATTTAAATGAAAAGGTTTATAGTACAGACATAATATGTTTACATTTACATTTCCACTGATTGAAAAGTGTTCACAATATACATTGAATATGTTTACACTGATGTGAACGGTTTGAAACTTTCATAGATTTTAAAGTGCATATGTTTTCGTTTACATTTACACTGATTGGAAACTGTAAGTATTATACTTAGAATGTACATCATTTCTTTCATCTTTTCCTCCCTATGGAACTCGGGACTACTTTATGCTTTTAGTTCTCTTTACGAGACTAGCAATAAAGCAATCACCATCCCGTGCAGTGGTAGTTCTTGAATCATCATTTTAGATAATGAGGTTGCCAGCCTCAAATGATTGATACATTCCTTGCAATTTTCACACATGAAAATTCACATGGTAATATATATGTTAGTTCACATGTTAGAAATACAAAATGTAAAATCACAACTTATGCCAATATTGGCTCACAGACGTTTTGCTCAGATGAATAAAAGAGACTTGAATTGGCCTCTTACACGCGACTGGGGTGTCGTTCATTTAAAAATTCACTCTCTGACTTTGGGTGTTTCCTTCAGTTTCCTCAGACAGCGGCTTTTCTTTTTAAAATGATAGAGATTTCCTGGGCTGTATTGTAAGTCCTGATGAGTACTCTAATAAAATGTATCCAGTCTAATGAATGGAAATTATGAATTCTAACTGGCTCGTCTGGTGTCTTTGGCAAACGTGAATCTCACAAGTTAAAAAACCACTGAAATGTGTCAGTTATTTTCATTTACCCCACTCTGTTTGTTATGGGGCTCAAATGATCAGCCAATCTGCTTAGAATATTTGGCATTATACATCTTGTGCAACATTTTAAGCATTACTTTTCTGACAATGGGTTATAAACATCCGATTGCCCTGTGTACCAACTCACAAACAGGTCGGTAACCTCACACGACAATGTGTGTAAAATGTAACAAATTATTACTTTCGCTAAAGTGATGTCTTATCTGTTGCTTGAGCACACACAAAATTCTACAGTTTTACAACCTTGGCGGAGACGCACCCGTGCCTTATCAATGATTAAGCAGATAGCGATGGACAATGTACGTGTTAATCTGTGTACTGATTTCGGCCGCGCCTGCGATTAACCAACTTGTTTGTCGATAATGTTCTATCAGCCGTTCCTGCAAATGTTTAGTATTATCATCCACCAGGAGTGTCAGATAAGTTGACAAGACACAATATACTGAAAATAGCGAAAGAATGTATGTACAAAATATCTGCTACTTAGAGAAAGAAAGAAAGTGCGACAATTGAAAGCACTCAATAACATATGTACCACAAATGTACCGATTCTTGCTGTAGTGAAACAGAGATAATGAAGGATAAGGGTACACCTTAGTGAGATCTGTCATGTATTTTAACACGTCATGTTTGTGAGCTCGGACCTTATCGTGCGTCAACCTTTTAACGTACATCTTCCCAGACAAGTAGTCGGAGGTAACAATAGGAATGTGGCTTAGCATAGACTCTTACTCCGTCTGGAGCTAGCGATAAGCGAAAAATCAATGTGGCAAGTTCGCTTCTTCGCTTGAGCGTCTAACATAATAAAGAAGAAGAAAATAACCAGGATAGAGAAATGGGTGAGAGGTGTGGCAAGATGTGATAAGGAAACATTAAACGATGAAAACGAAACAACGATAAGGAGCGGGTGAGAAAATAACAAATTGAAGGGCATAGGATAAAGTTAAATGATGTCACAGAAAAATGTAACGATTGAAGATTTGACTTGTCACATTCCTCATGTTCTGTCCACTTTTGTTTGGCGCATCATCCTATCTATGACTGTCAAAAATACGGTGGTTGATATATGACATCTCAGTCGTACACATGTTTTCACCTCAAAGGTTAGGTTGCTCTACCCAACACAACGTGTAAAGATAACATACAGGCGTTTTACGATGGAGACACTGCAGCTGAGAATTCCAAAAGCCCACAGTATTTCCCTTAGGTTGTCCCTGTGTGTTATCGTGCTGGACTACCGCCACAAACTATTTTTCTCCTTTTTGTCCCGTCTACGTGCCTTACTGGGAATATTTCTTCTTTGTACTTAATTTCTCAATGAATTCGCATTTTTACTTAATGTCTCAATGTCTTCGCATTTTTACTTAATGTCTCAATGTCTTCGCATTTTTACTTAATGTCTCAATGTCTTCGCATTTTTACTTAATGTCTCAATGTCTTCGCATTTTTACTTAATGTCTCAATGAATTCGCATTTTTACTTAATGTCTCAATGTCTTCGCATTTTTACTTAATGTCTCAATGTCTTCGCATTTTTACTTAATGTCTCAATGTCTTCGCATTTTTACTTAATGTCTCAATGTCTTCGCATTTTTACTTAATGTCTCAATGAATTCGCATTTTTACTTAATGTCTCAATGTCTTCGCATTTTTACTTAATGTCTCAATGTCTTCGCATTTTTACTTAATGTCTCAATGAATTCGCATTTTTACTTAATGTCTCAATGTCTTCGCATTTTTACTTAATGTCTCAATGTCTTCGCATTTTTACTTAATGTCTCAATGAATTCGCATTTTTACTTAATGTCTCAATGTCTTCGCATTTTTCATGCCTATTCTCCTTTTCACTCTCTTTTGACCTCTCAGAATAATGTCTCATCTCTATATATTCTCAATATGCATCCTCTCAACATCTCTATATATTCTCAATATGCATCCTCTCAACATCTCTATATATTCTCAATATGCATCCTCTCAACATCTCTATATATTCTCAATATGCATCCTCTCAACATCTCCATATATTCTCAATATGCATCCTCTCAACATCTCCAATGTTCTCTTTGTTCTCTGAATGTCCTCTTGAAATACCTCCTAATTTTCTCTTCAACGCTTCGTAGCTCAAAGTGTTGATATATCCTTATGTGTTTGGTGAGGAACCAATTCAATTAGCGTTTTCATAGGACCGACTACCACTGTAAACTATGTTCATTTTTTGTACTATGAGATCTCCCCTCAAAGTTATCTCCTTGAACGTTATTCTGCTCGCTAACTTCAACATCTGCAACTCTACGTCTTTTCATGTTCTTCATCTTCACTCTGTCGTACCTGCTCGACTGTCTTATGCTTCCCGTCTATTTCTTCATCTCTCATTCTCTTTAAATTTCTCACTCTGTCTCTCCTGATAGACTTGTTTCTACTATTGTATCGGTAACTCCCTCAATGCCTTCATTTTGTACAGCTCACCTGTATGTTTAATTAGCTAGTACTACTATAAATAGATGTGTTTCTGCGTCTATCAGCTGTTTCATTATCTCTCATTAGAATTCTTGATTTCTTTATCTTTTTTTTTTCTTTTCTTAGCTCCTTATCTCGACTGCTGGATCGGTACAATCTCTTCTTCTACTCGTCTTTCTCCTAGACTCCTCATATCTCGTCTTAATTTCCTCATCTCTACCTTTACTCTTGCTTCTCCGCTCGCCTCCACGGTGTATTACTTCTCTGTGTCTTCTAGAACTATTTCCTTGCCCATAGGACCTCCGATTCGTGTGTCTTCGACTAACGTCACTATCTCTCTCAGACTGAGTAATCCAAGCGAATATTTCTGAATCTTCTTGAGTCCTTCTTCTCGGCCTCCTATGGTCTACATTATTTTCTCTCTGCAGACTCTATTCCCTTGTCGGTCTGCCTGCCTCCTCTTCTAATTCTCTATGTTTGTTTCTTCTCTTCAGCAACACTTTTAGATATTCTGTATTTTATAACTTGGCCAATGGAACATTCTCATCCGACGACGTCCAATTTCTCTGCCTCGTTTGTCTGATATCTTGCTCCATTGCTTCCTGTCAATGTCGTCCTCTTGAGTTGTACTTTTTCCTGTCACTTGGAGATGTCTTCTCTTGGTCTTCTTCTCTCTCTCTCCTGTTCATGTTCTGCCAACCTACTCTCCCTGTCCTGCTCATGTTCTGCCAACCTACCCTCACTGTCCTGCTCATGTTCTGCCAACCTACTCTCACTGTCCTGCTCATGTTCTGCCAACCTACTCTCCCTGTCCTGCTCATGTTCTGCCAACCTACTCTCACTGTCCTGTTCATGTTCTGCGAACCTACTCTCCCTGTCCTGCTCATGTTCTGCCAACCTACTCTCCCTGTCGTGCTCATGTTCTGCCAACCTACTATCCCTGTCCTGCTCATGTTCTGCCAACCTACTATCCCTGTTCTGCTCATGTTCTGTCAACCTTCTCTCCCTGTCCTGCTCATGTTCTGTCAACCTACTCTTTCTGTCCTGCTCATGTTGTGCCAACCTACTCTCCCTGTCCTGCTCATGTTCTGTCAACCTACTCTCCCTGTCCTGCTCATGTTCTACCAACCTACCCTCCCTGTCCTGCTCATGTTCTGGCAACCTACTCTCCCTGTCCTGCTCATGTTCTGCCAAAAAATACTTTCCTTGTCCTGCTCATATTCTGCCAACCTACTTTCCTTGTCCTGCTCATGTTCTGCCAACCTACTCTCCCTGTCCTGCTCTTGTTCTGCCAACCTACTTTCCTTGTCCTGCTCATGTTCTGCCAACCTACTTTCCTTGTCCTGCTCATGTTCTGCCAACCTACTCTCCCTGTCCTGCTCATGTTCTGCCAACCTACTCTCCCTGTCCTGCTCATGTTCTGCCAACCTACTCTCCCTGTCCTGCTCATGTTCTGCCAACCTACCCTTCCTGTCCTGCTCATGTTTTGTCAACCTACTCTCCCTGTCCTTCAATCCTTGTACATACTCCATCAGTGGAATGTCACTTTCACTTTCTGAGTTGTCCCTCTTGTTTCTCAACCGTTTTACTTCCTCTGTCATCACGTTGTCTTGTTTTCTCGTTTCCGCAGCCCGAGTGTACATATACGGTGTGTCTATGTAATGTATTTCTTCTAATGTCTCCTCTTCTTGATTCTTTGTCCTTCTTTCCTCTTGTCTCTCTTGTGTGTCTTGTGGGAATAGTATTCGTTGGTGGGCTGTTACGTTACTTCTGGTTCTCCATGTATTTCTGCCCTAGTGATGAGGTGGCTATTACGCGGTGCTTATTGTCACGTGAAAGATAATTTATTTTACCATCTCGTCCATAATTTGATTACTCCCTTAAATGTTCTGTTTTCCGAGACATTTTGTATTTTCGTTTCTTTCATATTCTACCTACATTTTTTCACCTTCTCAACCCCACCCGAGGTTGTTTACGCTGGCCAGCTGCGGTCAGCTAACGCTAGACGTAATGTTATCTGAACGCACCTGTGGTACGTTCGACCAGAGAAACATTTCTCGGGTCCGCTTTAAGTGTTAGAACGAGCCAAAGACGGTTTCTGTGAAAGAAACGGTTCGTTAGCGGCGGGTACCCTCTGTGGTCCCAACAGGGGAATTTCTCTGGTTGCTTTAAAACGTTTGATGACGAGCGGCTGGTACCCTTTGAGGCCTGGGTAACGAGTGTGATCTGTTTCAGGGGAAGATAACAACCGCGGTTAGTCTTTGAGTTTTGCCCCTTAGACAAGATAGAGCATAATGTTAGGCATTTCTCTACCTGGGGAACTTTCGCATGATTTCTTTTTTTTACTCTAGATTATGTCTTTCGCCGAACTTCTGTAGAAATATGCAGGCCAGGTCCGGGGGGAGCGTCCCTTGTGATCTATAAGAGTAGACTGGTTTTAATAGACAAAGACATTCGTAAATTTTCCTGGCCCGTAGATGACCATCATGAGATAAGGCAAACTTTAACACAGTACTAGAATGTGTTTGCCTATGTTCTAGTCATTTTCGGGGTGAGTTGACATATCTTATAATTATTATATTCATGTTAGTTTTTTTTATATATATCTGTTAGGGAAGTGAATTTATTTCTGAGGACTTCTCCTAGTAATTTATTCAGTGATAAGGTAGCGCTGTCTACGGCCTATTAAGTGGTGCTTAAACTGTTACGGTTTATCATGGGTTAAATGTTAAACTTACAATAACAGATATTAGGCGTAGAATCAGTCCACGAATGCTTACCATTGGGTTAAGAGTCAGCAAGATTAACTGTCATTTCTGTAAGATAATGTCAGGTGTGGATCGTTCACTTTAAAACTGAATAGTGAGATGCAGGTAATAACTCTGGATTATAGGAGATAGTCACTTATTCCTTTTTGATAGATATTTCTAGTGGCAAGGGAGGATCATTTTATGCTTACTTGTGTGGCTAGGCACTAGTCTATAACTTTCACTGAAAGCAGTCACCAGGCATAGATATAATTATATCTTATGATCTAGCCACAACTGTATTATTATAGCGAGAGCATTGCCTTTTCTTGGTACTC
>JAMPIV010019514.1:0-96877 GCA_024509875.1 Oreohelix idahoensis | reverse complement strand
AAATCTATTGCTATTACTATCTCTCACTGTGACTATCACTTATTTCAAATCTAATCAGAAGGGACCAACCCAAGTCATAATTCTCCTATCAAAAATCTACGACAAAGTTATAGGAGACAATAGGTTGAGTCCTAACAAGGACTGTTTTGGTTATATTTCAGTTGGTCTGATATAATAGATTGAAGTTATAGGAGACAATAGATTGAAACATGAGTCCTATTAGTCTTCGTCTTCATCAATCATATCAGGAAATACAATCATTATACCTAATTCCCCAAGATACAATCAGTAACCTGATACGTTCATATTGAAACAATTTATATTAAATATATACAGGTGTGTTGCGTGCATATTTTGACGCACATTTTACAAAAATCGATATGGCTATTTAATATGGGAAAAATATAGACATTCATTTATTTGTGTATGAAAATGCTGTTTATGGTAAAAGCGAGATAATCCATGTTTGATTCACACTTTTGATTATAGGAGTAATCGTTCTGGATATTGATCCAGCGCAAGGATATTGCGCTTGCGTTTGTACTTATTTTTTAGGGCCAGAAAATATATTAATTTGCTTATTGTGTTTATGGCCTGAATTCATATGTATTACATATTATTAGTACAAGTAGAATCAGTCCTATATTGTATATTTTGGATGGGTAGGAGGGACTAGATTCTTGCTAGCGGAAGTATGAGTTGTCTTGACAAGTCGTGATGAGTTCCGATGTACTGCTTACAAATGGCGGGGTACGTTTTTCAAGAGCTGGTCCTTTCGTCAGAAAAAATGTCTTACGACGTGGTTTTTCTTCTGAAGGAGATGGTGTCTCTACGATAGTTTGTGTTAGAGACTCTCCTTATGTCAGTATATAGATGATTCGGACTCCAGGTAAACCCAGCTCCTATTCTTGATGATCTCTCGTCGGTTAGGCCTAGCTTGACTTTTGTGCTTCGTTATGCTAGTGTCGTGTTTGGTATCGACGAAGATGACAGATTTTCCTGCAGCGGTTATGGCTACGTGAATTAACCTGATCACCGTAGAGCTGTATGGAAACATTTATGAAATCCTTTATATACCCATTATAAATTAACTCTGGCTTATATTCTCCTTCCTATGAATGAGTGAACGACAACTCAGGGAGACAGCCATGTTGGATTTCGGTCATCATATGTTTTGATCACTGCCAAGAGAACAGATTATTTATCTTATTATCGGACAGTGACAGGGAGATCTCAATCTTGCTAGAAACCCCCTTTCGTGGTTTCATAATATATACTACAAACTATGGACGTCAAGTAACTTTAGTTATTTATCGATCCGCCCTTCACTGACGCGTTTAGTCAGATAGGGGGATGTGGCCATAATGTATCATGACATTGAACTTTTGATGTACTGCCCATTATTTCTGAATGTGTCATGACTTCAGATCTGCTATGTATACCTACAAATTGATATGTCAACGAACCATGATGTACTCGTATGTCCCAGTGTGTACGTCTGAATAAATTGAGTAAACTAAGATTCCAGCAGTCTGCATTGGTGCCTTGTAGACACAAGTGTGAGTGGTTATATTGGTCAGCACACGAACAGTACACCATTCGCGGTAATCACACTCTACACTTCTACTTCATACATACACCATCCTGCGTCGGCTGAAGTGACCAAGTTTAGGGCCTGCTTCCCCTGGAGCCTTTGCCTTCCCTAACTCAGGACTAGGGTGAGTTACCCATTTACAGCTGGGTAGACTGGAGCATGCCTGATCTCAACAACACACCACTCTTCCTTACAGAGCAGACAGACTGATACTTTACAGTGTGTGTGTGAAAGCAACTTTACAGAGTGGAAAGAACAAGACTTTACAGTGGCGAGCCAGATTCCTGGGTCCAGCTTACGCAGTTTTGTGTTGAGAATCTCAGTTTACAGCTGAAAGAACATTTGTTTGAACACATCAACACCAGTAGGACAGCTATACAGTCGATGTCAGCTTCAGCGCTTGTTGACAGTTTTTCGCTGTACAGACAGTATTACACAGGACAGTGGTATCAAGTGTAGAAAATATCTGGAGCAATATTGTTGACATTTCTCAACGTACAGAAGAATCACAGTGTTGCTGAACATAAAGTGCATAGTTCATCGTTGGTTCTTCACATGCTCAACAGAGAAAAATTGACAGTGTAATAGTTTAAAATTAAATCTATTACTGAATAAAGTGGCAAGTTATTAGTATTAAAATAAACTGTGCCTGCTTTACAACACTATACCTGCAACACATTCCATTCATGACATAAATGATATTGTATGCTATATGCTATTTATGCTTACATGTTATTTGTTTATATGTGTAGGGGTTTATATGTTGCGGGCCTGGATGGGTGGTGACTAGAACAGGAAATACCGAGTGATATTGGTCTTGTTCTGGCGTTCGATAGGGAGCAATTTCTTAATTGAAATTTGCATGCAACATAGTTTGCAAATATTTGGTTAGTTGTGACGACTGTTTCATATTTGTATTTGTAACATTTTTTGTGTTCCTTAGTTTTGTTTGATTTGTTTGTATAATTGTAGGTCTCATCTTTTCTTTCATTTCAGTTTTTTACACCCTTATGTTTATACACTGTGGCATTATTTGTCTTGTTATCTTATGGCAGTTATCATCACGGTTTCTGTGATCATTTTTTTCATTTCTCCTATTTGATTTAATTTGATCTCTGCAAATGTTTTCAGATTGTCTTTTCTTGTTTGTCATTTGTAATGTCTTTAGTTGACATATGACGTATAGTGGTATACACTGATAGTATAGTACAGATCAGTACTTTCTGATTGTTATTGTTATAAAACAAAATATACAAGACCTTTATAAGGCTTGTCTCCCAAAGTGATTGGTAAAGGGAAATATTTTTTTCCACAGGTACTCAAGTGATCTTTGATTACATTGAGGTATACAAGACCTTTGTAAGGCTTGTCCCCACAGTATTTGAGATACAATTATTGTTGTCCACAGGTACTCAAGTTATCATTGGTTATTATAAACCATACAAGTTTGGACTAAGACTAAGTCTAAGGTATAGACTTGTCTCCCATTAACTTGAAAGAGGGTAATTTATTTACTTTTTCAGGTTTCTGATTTAAGAAGACAATATGTCTACATTAGATTATTTTATTGCTCAAGGAAAATCTCTTGATAAGACTGGAAAAGACTTAGAACAATGGGCTGTTGCTCAATATGACAAAGCATTAGCTGCAGAAGAGAAAAAAACTGCTGCTGCTGTTGAAGAAAAAAAAGCTGCGGCTGAGGAGAGAAAACTTCAAATAGAAGAAAAAAAAGCTGCTGCAGAAGAAAGGAAAGCAATAGCTGAAGAAAAAAGATTAGAAAAAGAAGCTGATACTGCTGCTGAACTTAAGAAATTGCAGATGCAAGTGGAGGAAAGGAGATTTGATGCAGAACAGAAAAAATTAGAAGCTGCTGCAGAACAGAAAAAATTAGAAGCTGCTGCAGAACAGAAAAAATTAGAAGCTGCTGCAGAACAGAAAAAACTAGAAGTTGCTGCTGCTGCAGAACAGAAGAAATTAGAAGCTGCTGCAGAACAGAGAAGATTAGATAGAGAAGCTGAAGAGAGAAAAGCAATAAGAGAACATGAGTTTGAATTAGAGAAATTAAAATTGACATGTATGAGTAATGTTAATCAGGCATCTGGTGGTAATGGTAAACCCTTCGTGTACAAGGTCAAGGTACCAGCGTTTAACCCTACCAGTGATGACATAACATTTTGGCTTTCTAGATTTGAACGGGCTTGTCGATCTCATAATGTTGACAAATCACAGTATGTGAATCAGTTGTCTGAAAATCTAAAAGGGGAGTCTCTGAGTAAGTTATATTTTGTTGAAGAGGCCGACAAAGATAATTATGATGCTGTTAGGGCAGCTTTGATAAAGAGATATCAGCTGTCTGAAGAAGGTTATCGTCTTTTGTTTAAAACAATGAGACCTGAGGTAGGTGTAGAATTCTCAGAATTCATCTCAAAAGCACGAATTACACTTTCACGATGGATTGAATTATCCAAAACAGAGAAAACATTTGATGGTCTTACGGATTTATTACTAAGAGACAAGGTCATGTCTTCTGTAAATAAATCATTCCTAGAGTTCTTACATGAGCGTAAACCTAGTACAATAAAGCAAATGGAAGAATATTGTGACCAGTATGCCACGGCACACCCTGACATGATTCTTAGTAACTCTAACATTAAAGAGAGTATGCCAGTTGCTTCGGCAACAGAATATAATCAGAATTACTCACACAAATTCCAAGGAGCTAAAAATAAATTTGATAAAAAGGTTAATTGGAATAAGTATCAAAACCAAGATAACCACTCAAATCAGAGTTCTTCTTCGAAGAACTGGAATCGGGCTGATAGTCCTCGACACGCGAGGGGTGCCCATAATGTTAGAAATTCTCGGAAAGGGAGTAGCTATAGGAACTACCCAAGTGCTTCATGGAGACAAAAGAAACAATATTACAGGGATACTCAATTTAATGAGCATGATGATTATGATCATGAATATTATGATTCAAACCCAAATAGGGGTTATAACAGAGGCAATAATAATTATAGAGACAATTATAACCGAGGTAGATCACAACACAAAAGACATGGTAAATCTTATTACCAGGCTAACTCTGCACAACAGGAGTTCCACGACACCGATAATCAGAATAATGATAAAAAAAGACTCCAATAGTGTAGCGAATTCCGCTTTTGATTTTGCTAGAGCATCTGAGTGTTCGCAATGCAAAACATTATTCGATCCAACCACAGTTTCTACTTTAAGCTGCGGTCACCCACTTCCCGCTCTCCATGCGTCAATTGCGCATAATGGAAGGGGTGCTCTTGTCTTTAATAGGGGCCTAATAGATGGTACTCCGGTATCAATTCTTTTCGACTCGGGGTGCACTACAATTGGAGTGAGGCAATCACTCGTAAATCCTTCTCGAGCTACAGGCAATATAGTCAAATGTGTAACATTTGGTGGCACATTGGAGAAGTACTCCACTGCCATTATCAATATTGCTACGCCTTTCTTTACAGGAGAGGTGCAAGCATGTCTCTTGCCGAATCCGATCGCTGATCTTATCATCGGTCGCATTCATGGAGTGAAAGAATGCACTCCACAGCAAATTTCTAATTGGGAAAATGTTAATATACAATCTGCTAATGCAGTAATCACTAGGGCTCAGGGAGCCGCGCTAGCGTAGTGGTTACAACACCGCTCTGGCGACCGGGTGATACAGGATCAAACCCGGGCGACGGCATTTGAGGATTTTTCGTCGACCGGGATTTGGACTGTATTAACTCGAGACCTGGCGAGGACATTTGAAGGAGTGTCGTCGACCAGGGACTGGCGGCTCCTGAGCCGACCCAGCTGCAATGGGTACCTCCGAAATCGGCGAGTATTTGCCTGAATGGCGAGGGACACCTGTCTCTGTACAAGAAATAAAGGGATACTCACGTAAAATCAATGTCAGGTTAGACATAAATAATAACCTGAGATTTCGCCTCGAGTATTAGCGGGCGAACGTAACAAAAAAAAAACTAGGGCTCAAGCTCTCAATATGCCACAATCTTCACATTCTGAAGATAATGATGCGCAGATCCAAGATGATCCCTTGGAGATTTCCCACGATTCCTTTATCAAACAGCAGGAAGATGATCCTACTCTAAAGAAATTCTTTACTCTGGCAACAAAAGGTGATCCGAATAAGGATACTAATCGTAAATCTTGGATTACGTTGAAGAATGGCGTACTTGTACGTATGGTACAAGACTCCGCTAAGTCCATTCATTCTCAAATCCTTGTGCCTAAAAATATGAGAGTTAAAATTTTACAGCACGCTCATGATTCGCAGTGTGCTGGACATATGGGTTTTTTCCCGTACTAAAGCTAGAGTTCTTCAATCTTTCTTTTGGCCTGCGGTGAATAAGGACATACGAATCTATTGTCGATCTTGTAAAGTATGTCAAGAGATTAAATCCAGAGGTCACGCCATGATGCACCTATTCAGGCTGCAGACATTCCCATTCGGCCATTTCAAAAAATGGCGATAGACATCATTGGTCCATTTAAGATAAAGTCTGCTAGAGGACACCAATTTATTTTGACGTGTGTTGATATGTGCACACGTTGGCCGGAGGCTGTTCCTCTAAAGAGCATAACTACTGCTGATGTCGCAGATGCTCTTTGGTTAATATTTTCTCGTCTGGGATTTCCAGCAGAAATATTATCCGACCATGGTACCCAACTCATATCGGATACCATGTCTCAAGTAATGTCGACTCTGAAGATAGAGAGATCGCTGAGTAGTATTTATCATCCTATGTCCAATGGGATGGTGGAACGTTTGAATAGAACTCTGAAAAACCTACTAGGTAAGATAACAGAAGATCATCCTCAGGATTGGGATAGGGTTTTACCCGCGGCTCTCTTTGCATATAGAGAGGTCGCCAACGAACATACAGGATTTTCTCCCTTTGAACTTGTCTTTGGCGCGAAACCGCGAGGTCCTATGTCCTTACTGCATGATCTTATAACTGCTGATAATATTGTCGATGACACAAAATCCTCTTATGAATATGGCATCGCACTTAGACACAAGATTATTGAAGCATGCAAATTGGCAACTGCTTCTTCTGAATTTGCAAAACAGAAGTCAAGCGAATTTGCCAATAAAAAGAGATGTTTGCGTCAACTTTGTCCAGGTGACAAAGCATTTGTCTTGCTACCTTGTAGGGAAAATAGACTTCTCATTTCTTGGAAAGGTCCGTACGATATAATATCAAAGGTTTCCGATGTTGACTATATCGTCGATATTGACGGGAAGCGTAAAACCTTCCACATCAACATGCTCACGGAATTCCATGAACGTCCTGATTATTTACAACCTGTTTTCCAGGCAACGGACGATTTTCCAGTCCAACATGGACAGTACTCATCTCTGTCAGTAATACAGGATGAGGAAACGAGTTTCTCGGATGTAAATTTACCTTTTCCAATGATTCCTCTTCACTCTAATGAATCATGGAAAGATGTTGCAATTTCTCCAGAATTATCTCCAGGAGAGCAGAAACAAGTTTCTACTATGTTAGAACAATTTCAGGATGTCCTTACTGACATTCCTGGTCAAACTGATGTCATTCAACATGACATTATTCTTACTGACCATAGTCCTATAAGAGTCAGACCGTATACTATCCCGATACATTTTCAAGCACAGGTAGAGAAAGAGTTAGATGAGATGATAGAGTTAAAAATTATTGAACCATCCACATCAGCATATTCTTCGCCGATGGTTATAGTACGGAAAAAAGACAATAACATACGTCTTTGCATGGATTATCGCAAATTGAATCAAGTGACTAAATTCGATGCTGAACCTATGCCTTTACTAGAAGAGCTACTTACGAGACTATCGAATTCTCACTTCTTTACTAAACTCGATTTGTCTAAGGGATATTGGCAAGTTCCACTATCCGAACACGCCAAACCGTTTACTGCTTTTTCGACGCCTAGGGGTCTATTCCAATGGAATTTCATGCCTTTCGGTCTTATGAACGCCCCTGCTACATTTGTACGCATGATGCGTCGAATCCTATCTCATCGCTCAGATGTCATTGCGTATCTTGATGACATCTGTCTTTTCAGTGATACTTGGAACGATCACTATAATGGTATAAATGAACTATTGTCTATCTTACGCGAGCATAACCTGACAGCGAAACCATCGAAAGCATGTATTGGTTTTAGCGAAATATCTTTCTTAGGACACCGTGTTGGTCATGGGTTCCTAAAAACAGAAGACCATAATACAAGTAAGATACTTAACATTTCTATTCCTAAGACTAAAAAGCAAGTACGAAGTCTCTTAGGTCTAATACAATTTTATGGACGATTCATCCCGAATCTGTCCTCCATTATGTCACCTCTTTCTTCCTTGCTAAAGAAAGGGTCTCCTAATGTAGTCCATTGGACTCAAGAATGTCAATCCTCTTTGGATAAGGTTAAAACTATGTTTTCTACTTCACCTATCCTAGTATTGCCTTCTAAGGATAAGACATTTATTCTTCGTAGTGACGCTTCATCCACCGGGATTGGAGCTGCACTAATGCAAGAGTACTCTGGAACTCTGCATCCTGTGATGTATATTTCTCGGAAATTAAATGCCGCAGAGAAGAATTACTCGGTCCTAGACCGTGAATTATTGGCTATGGTTTGGTCAATCCTTAAACTGCAAAGTTTTCTTCTGGGCGCGCATTTCATTGTGGAAACTGACCAGAAAGCTCTTACGGCTATTCAGAGTAAAAATCTGAAGAGCGCGAGAACAACGCGATACGCGATTGCTCTACAGCCATTTCATTTTTCGGTGCGAGCTATCCGTGGGTCACAAAATGTGATGGCAGATATTTTGTCTAGATGCCCACATGATTCATAACTGTTATACAACTTTGATACAGTTGTTTCTATGTTGAAATGTGTACACATATGTAATATATCATATATTGATTGTAACACTACTTAGCGGTTCATTGATATGTATTCACCGCTGATCTTTCAATGTTTTTCGTCTTTGATGATCATGATGTTAAGATATCTTAGATGGAATTTATGTATAAACTAATGTGGAAATTGTGTCATTGCTAATATTGTAGTATGCGTTGGTGACACCTCTCTGGAAATATTTATACTTAGAGAAGTACTTTCTCTAAGGTCATAAAACTTATGCTTATCATCTGCGCATTGTTATTGCTGCGTTGTGAGCCTATTGTATGTTGCTCCTAGATGTATTTCAAAAAAAAAAAATGTACCATTTTTTTTTTCCCGAGGGGTGTGGTAATCTGTTGCGTGCATATTTTGACGCACATTTTACAAAAATCGATATGGCTATTTAATATGGGAAAAATATAGACATTCATTTATTTGTGTATGAAAATGCTGTTTATGGTAAAAGCGAGATAATCCATGTTTGATTCACACTTTTGATTATAGGAGTAATCGTTCTGGATATTGATCCAGCGCAAGGATATTGCGCTTGCGTTTGTACTTATTTTTAGGGCCAGAAAATATATTAATTTGCTTATTGTGTTTATGGCCTGAATTCATATGTATTACATATTATTAGTACAAGTAGAATCAGTCCTATATTGTATATTTTGGATGGGTAGGAGGGACTAGATTCTTGCTAGCGGAAGTATGAGTTGTCTTGACAAGTCGTGATGAGTTCCGATGTACCGCTTACAAATGGCGGGGTACGTTTTTCAAGAGCTGGTCCTTTCGTCAGAAAAAATGTCTTACGACGTGGTTTTTCTTCTGAAGGAGATGGTGTCTCTACGATAGTTTGTGTTAGAGACTCACCTTATGTCAGTATATAGATGATTCGAACTCCAGGTAAACCCAGCTCCTATTCTTGATGATCTCTCGTCGGTTAGGCCTAGCTTGACTTTTGTGCTTCGTTATGCTAGTGTCGTGTTTGGTATCGACGAAGATGACAGATTTTCCTGCAGCGGTTATGGCTACGTGAATTAACCTGATCACCGTAGAGCTGTATGGAAACATTTATGAAATCCTTTATATACCCATTATAAATTAACTCTGGCTTATATTCTCCTTCCTATGAATGAGTGAACGACAACTCAGGGAGACAGCCATGTTGGATTTCGGTCATCATATGTTTTGATCACTGCCAAGAGAACAGATTATTTATCTTATTATCGGACAGTGACAGGGAGATCTCAATCTTGCTAGAAACCCCCTTTCGTGGTTTCATAATATATACTACAAACTATGGACGTCAAGTAACTTTGGTTATTTATCGATCCGCCCTTCACTGACGCGTTTAGTCAGATAGGGGGATGTGGCCATAATGTATCATGACATTGAACTTTTGATGTACTGCCCATTATTTCTGAATGTGTCATGACTTCAGATCTGCTATGTATACCTACAAATTGATATGTCAACGAACCATGATGTACTCGTATGTCCCAGTGTGTACGTCTGAATAAATTGAGTAAACTAAGATTCCAGCAGTCTGCATTGGTGCCTTGTAGACACAAGTGTGAGTGGTTATATTGGTCAGCACACGAACAGTACACCATTCGCGGTAATCACACTCTACACTTCTACTTCATACATACACCATCCTGCGTCGGCTGAAGTGACCAAGTTTAGGGCCTGCTTCCCCTGGAGCCTTTGCCTTCCCTAACTCAGGACTAGGGTGAGTTACCCATTTACAGCTGGGTAGACTGGAGCATGCCTGATCTCAACAACACACCACTCTTCCTTACAGAGCAGACAGACTGATACTTTACAGTGTGTGTGTGAAAGCAACTTTACAGAGTGGAAAGAACAAGACTTTACAAGGTGTAGGTAGTATAAATGACACACAACCAATACCAACATTATATATCTGCTGTAGGCCTATTTTCCTACAAGTATAGTAATTATGCTTACCCTCTAAGATTTAAACAGGCTAGGTTTTGACTTGATTAGTGAAGCAGGCTGCCAGGTCAATGCACTCAGGTAAGCAATAAATCAAGGTTGACAGCTTCTCTTCTTCAGTCGGTCTACCTGGGTTCGTGTTGGTGTTGCGTGTTTTTGCATAAAATCTCGCCCGATTATATAGACAGGTGAGGTAACTTCTACTGCTTACGGAAAGCGTTTGGTTGGTTCCTGGCGGGGCAAGCTGATTGGCTGTATGCGGTTTTGTACCATCCGCCGTACCATCCTTCGTACCGTCCTTGACCTAGACGAGTTCCGAAAAAACAGGGCTTATGCCTAATTTTATTCTGTTTTTCCGCCATATTGGGTGACAAGATGGCCGCAACTGACATCCGAAAAACAGGGCTTAAGTTTTTTCCTGGCGTAACTTCTTGTAATTTATTCCGGCTCAGCAGCTGTGCGTTGATTGGCTGGGGCAAATTTGTATCCCGACATAATGATTAAACTAAGAAGTGGGTTTACACACACTCGTTTCACGACAGGCTTCCCCTGGGGCATCTATGCTCAAAACCTTATCCGCTGTCATGTCTATACTGTTCTATAACGTTTTATCATTGTAAGACAGTTCTTACAGAGTCAAGAAATAACGGTTACTGAGTTGGGCCACAATTATGGTGGTGGGCGTTGAAAAATGGAACACTGTGGACTTCCTACGAATGCCACATAGACATATACAATACAACCCTCTATAAAAACGATACTTTGAATTATTCGCGGTATTTCAACTTTTTAATTTATTTATTCCGTGATTCCTCGCGGAATCCCAGAGGACGAATTACTCTCCCGTATCTTGCGATAAGCCCACATAAAAGATAAGCATAAATGTGAAAATCCTGGAACAAGTCAAGAGCTTCTCATATCTTAGTCACATAATAACAGAAGATGGCAGATGTAAAACAGAAATCAAGAAGAGAATAGGGATGGCCAAGGCTACATTCAACAACATGAAACATATACTAACATCTAAACAGTTAACTCACAAATTTAAACTGAGAATCATAAAATGTTAAATACAGAAATACAGAGTGGTCACAAAGTCTTTCCCTGATTTCAAAAATTTTAATAAAAAAAAGTATTCTGTGCAGAGACACTTGGTTTTTTGGAAATTATTCCAGAACTAAAACAGTTTTTTTAATGCTATTGGTAGATTTCAACATTTGTGCCGTTTGTGTAGGATTTTCAACACTGTGCTTCGAGGGATTGCAAGGTCTCTTGAGGCACGATAGGTTGATTTCTGAGGACTGCGTTGAAACGCTGTGCGCACTGCGTCCACAGTTTCTTCACTCACACGAGGCCTACCTGCTCTGGGCATGTCACCGACGCTGCCAGTGTCCGTAAACTTTATATACCAAGCTTTGATGCTTTTAACATCTGGAGGATCTCGTCCATACTCCCTTCTAAACTTTCTTTGCACTGTCAACGGCGATTTACTTTCATGATACCATAAAACACACTGCGCTTTCTCCTTCATTGACGCCATGTTGAAAAAGATGATTTGTGCGCAACCTACAAAGGTAGCACCAAAAAAAATTAATGCTCTTTGGTGAAATTTCCAAAAAACCCAATGTTTTTGCGCATGATACTTTTTTTCGCAAAAAAATTTGAAATCAGGGAAAGACTTTATGACCACCCTGTATATTCTGCACTACTGTATGATGTAGAAACATGGACAATGAATAAGCAATTGGAAGACCGAATTGAGACTCTTGAGATGTGGATATATAGAAGAATGGGGCATATCTCATGGAAAAAGAAGAAAACAAATAAAGAGGTCCTTTGCCAGTCACTTCGATTACGGAAACAACAGCAAATGGATTGATTTGCCGTTGCCCTAAAGACGCCAATAGGCGTGATGGGAAACAGTGGCAAAGAAAACCTATCTGCTGGTGCCCTAAGACGCCACTAGGCGTAATGGCCACTGACTGCTTTGACGGTCGGTGGCTAAGGACGGAAGAAGAAGAAGAAGAAAATCTAGGTATGAAAAGAGAACTTGTCATGGAATTGAATTCCCTGCTTTGCAGTAGTGGTCCAACAGTGGCCACAACTCAAGAGTATCTAATATGGGTCTTCAAAGGTGCCTACCTTCGCGCAAGATTACTCTTGGCAAGTTGTAGATGGAAGGATAAAGACGCTTGTATCTCAAGGAGGTATCCATAAGAAACTCTCTCCACTTCTCTCGGTCTATGGTCATCCTTCGCACGGTGCCCCAACTCCGGTATGCTTTTCATCTCACCATCCAGTTTTCCGCCAAGTTGAATGTGGTCGGCCCTTCTTTCGCCTCCACTTTGGGGCCCATAACATGGCATTTATGATAATGGTATCTGGATGTCTTCAAATTACAAGATTCATTCATTACCTTTCAGTTCACTGTGAAGCATAGGCGTCTACAAGCTCAGATCAAGCCTACCTATATTGTTCCATCGATTCAAGGCCTTTCTTTGTCTTCTTTATCCCTTGTAAGTTCTTTTCCAATTCCTTTCTCTGCGTTATGTTCTACCTGGAAGACAAGAGTCAGAAAATGTTGAAAAGCTGCTACAGCCAAGCTTCGAAGAGACAGAAAATGTTGAAGAGCTGCTACAGCCAAGCTTCGAAGAGACAGAAAATGTTGAAGAGCTGCTACAGCCAAGCTTCGAAGAGACAGAATGTTGAAGAGCTGCTACAGCCAAGCTTCGAAGAGACAGAAAATGTTGAAGAGCTGCTACAGCCAAGCTTCGAAGAGACAGAAAATGTTGAAGAGCTGCTACAGCCAAGCTTCGAAGAGACAGAATGTTGAAGAACTGCTACAGCCAAGCTTCAAAGAGACAGAAAATGTTGAAGAGCTGTTACAGCCAAGCTACGAAGAGACAGAATGTTGAAGAGCTGCTACAGCCAAGCTTCGAAGAGACAGAAAATGTTGAAGAGCTGCTACAGCCAAGCTTCGAAGAGACAGAAAATGTTGAAGAGCTGCTACAGCCAAGCTTCGAAGAGACAGAAAATGTTGAAGAGCTGCTACAGCCAAATTTCGAAGAGACAGCATGTTGAAGAACTGCTACAGCCAAGCTTCAAAGAGACAGAAAATGTTGAAGAGCTGCTACAGCCAAGCTTCCTACAAGCAACTAAAGTGACGCTCTATTGTATCAAATCAGGACAAGTCAATAGCTATCGGTTACAAAATATCCCGGTAACAGGTGGTCTTATTGACTCAGCCTGATATCGATTTAACGTTCAGGTACGTTAATCATGTATACCAGATCTGACCAGGAGTCTTTTCTACAACGCTGAGTGCTTAGCAGTGTAACTACATTTTATGGGGCCCCATGGCTCAAATCAAGTGGGGGCTTTCTTTATGTAAGTAGTTACACTACAGTAATTAATATAGCATTTTGGTCCAGGCATGTGATTCTGATCAGGTGTACTCGCTTTTGTGGGTTTTTTTTTTACTTAGCCATAATTTTCTGTCCCTTCTATATTTGTTCATCTGTCCCTGGTGTCACATAATTTTTGGGTCGCTTTCTTCTCCACTACAGCAGTACTCATTTTCAATTGTTGTACCGGCTAATTGTGTGCTTTTCAATGGTCGGCATCTCTGTCTTTCTCTGCTATGTAGCAGATACTTTGTATTTTCAAACATTCTTATGATAAGTCGTCATGTCTGTTTGGTTACCCGTTCCTCCCTGCCTTGCAAGGAACGGCTGAGATAATAGCAACCGACAACCTTGTTGGTTAATCTCGGGTGTGGCAGACGTCAGACTACAGATTAACACTAAAATCGATCAGCGCATTGCTTAATCGCTGATAAGGACAGGGTGCGTTCTTCGCCAAGATGGTAATACGCTGAAAGTTTGATAGCCACTACGGGGAGATAACTTATTTGTCAGCGCACAGGAAGGAAATAATCGTTTCCTGTACGACTTATTACGAACATATTACTTGAGGTAAAAAGTAAGATGTTGTATTTGTAAACATTGCAGAGAAGGCAATCGGATCTTTTATTGCCATATATGGGAGAGGTGACTTTTTGTATCCCGCACATTTTTTTCAGGCGGAAATAATTTTGAAATTACACCACAAAACACTCATGTTTGAAACGATTGGCGCTCTGCTTCACATCGTAACAAACAAATGCGGGGGAAGACAGACAATATAACCTGGCTTTTTTCAAGTCTAGTTCACTGATAATCGCTTGCCAAGACGACCACCAGACTGCCAGAGTTAAGACTAGAATCAATTCTGTATATCAGACTAGACATTGTTTGAGCAATTTTGAGGACTTCAGAGCCCAGAATAAACTCTATTATTTTAACAAGGAAAACCGGAATCTGTAGAAACTGAAACACGGAGTCATAGTGGGAATTCATTGTTAACATAACAATACCCCAGCAACGTGTAAAAAGGCATCTTCTAGTGCCTTAACTTTATTCCTCTGAGCAAACAGTCTGTGAGCCAAGATTGACGTAAGGTGTACATTTTACATTCTAATTTTTCATTTACTAACATGTGAACTAATATGTATATATTGCCATGTGAATATTAATATGTAAAAATTGCTAGTGGATGTCCAAGTCATTTGAGGCTGGCAACCTCAGCATATAGAATGATGATTTCATGAACCACCACTGCAAGGGCTGGTGACTGCTTTACTGCTAGTTTCTTAAAAAGAACTAAAAGCATAGGTAGTCCCAAGTTCCATATGGAGCAGGGAGGGAAAAATGAAATAAATGATGTACATTATAATTATAATATTTACATTTATAAACAAGTGTAAATGTCTATGTAAACATACTCACTTTAAAATTAATTAAAGTTTTCAAGCTTTTCCACTAGTGTATATATAAATGAAAACATATTCAATCTATATTGTGAACATTTTTCAACCAGTGTAGACGTAAATATAAACATATTCTATCTATACTATTAACCTCTTCATTTGAATGTAAAGTAAATCTAAAGCTATTCAATTTAAATGTAAATAAAGTTTTCTCTCGAGGAATTAATCTTAATTCTCATCGAGGGTATAGTCTGAGGTAGATGGGATGGTGGAATAGGAAGATAGAGGGCACATAACTGTGTGTCGGGAAACTCAGTACTCAGAGGTTATTTGTTTCTATTCTTTTACCATACTAGTTGGTGGTATCAGCTGAGGGTACTAATCTCTGGAACAAAGTGAGGGTAGAAGTGGACTGACGTCGAGCTAGACACCACCATCAGAGGGTCTTAGAGATGCGGGACCAGCTTTGCAGTTACTCCCTGATCATACTTGAACGTGCTGCGCCTTTAATCTTGACCAGAGACGCGAGAACTTCATTGACCTATCTGCACAGAACCCAAAAACCCAGCGGGAGAAGAAACTACCATTTGCAGCTAAGTCAAAACTAAAAGCTGCCAAGTGACTTCTTACATAAAACACCATACCATCATACGATGATGAATATTTTCTGTTAAAGATTATTAAATTGTTTTAATTTGTTAAAACTTAGTTGATTATTCAATTTGAAATTTGTAAATAAACAGATTTAACGTCGATTTAATCATTTTGAATGTACTGCATGTTTGACTCCGTCAATTTACTAAATACACTCTAAACAGAGCTATACCATGATAATAATTCCACTGAGTAAATCAGGGTGAGGGCTTGAAGGAGCTAAAATTAATAATCGCTTAATTCTTCATAAAAGGCAGTGGATCAGATATAAGTTAACAATTGCCCTGCCTAATGCAGCATTGTTCTTGACTTCTGAAATATTTTATGAAATCTCCCTTGAGATAGAAGCATCATTATCATTCTATCTACAGCTCTGCCAAGAGTAATCTTGTGCGAAGGTAGACACCTTTGAAGACCCATATTAGATACTCTTGAGTTTTAGCCACTGTTGGACCACTACTGCAAAGCAAGGGAGGCAATTCCGTGACACCTGGCGAAAGCATTGTGGCGGCAACGTAGGTTTTCTCGTATTTCGCTCTAGTAAGACGTATTACCTCCCCCCTCCCAACTCTACTAATCAAAACCAGTATCAAAAAGATAATTCCTTACTTCGTCATCATTATCATCATTATTACCAATCAGCTAACCAAGGATCATTGGCGAGCAACAAATTTGTGCTTGATTTTTCTGCCCTGTGTCATCCGCTCAAGATCTTTTCATATCTTCTTTGCCCCTTTGGGCCCATCCATAAAAGACGTCCACAAAATTCTGGTATTATTTTACCCTCACCTCCCCCATGTCCACCTCTGTCCACTTTTGATTGACTCCTCCCCACTTGTGGACGTCCACTCCACATGGTCTTAATTAAACATATAAGCTTAAATTTTTAATCACCTACCTATACTTAAAACTTAAAAATCTAATTATGAAATCACAATAATTGTGATGTCGGTTCCCAGAGAGTTAATATACTAAGGTTGTTTGTTCCAGAGAACAGGAGCATAGAAGTTAAAACCTCTTTGTATTAAGAGATTTTGAGTCTAGAAGAATTGGAAGGTCTGGCAAGAGGGAAAAAACCCGAAGAACGTTTATTTGCGTTTAGCTGAACAGCAAGAAGCTTTCGAAGATAAGAGGGTGTGTGTTACTCTTGATAGATTTGTATGTGAGTGAGAGTTGGCATGTGGTTTGTGAATTGGACCTTCACTTTCAACTTAAATACCCCCCCCCCCCCCCATGTCCACAGTTGTTCACTCTTTACATACCCCTCCCTCCCCCCTCTCCTGTGGATGTCTTTTATGGATAGCCCCTTTCATTTCTGTCTGCAGAAGCGGTAAAAGTCTGTGACGTTTAACAATGGAACAAAGGAAATTAAAAGGAAAAACAATAAAGGGTTGCTACTTTCCGGGGACCAATTGGTGCTGGGGCCAACATGCTTGCCCCCTCTACACGAATGGTAGTTACGCCACTGCGTGTGCTAGTAGAATATCAAACATGAATAGTCACGTGTTTGGAGTTATCAGTGCCAGACGCGGTTATTAACTAAACAGCAAGAACGAAAAATCATCACACGTGAAATAAGATGTTTGAGAAAATATTGTGTGATGTGCTCTGCGTCTTGAATAGGGTCCCGCACTCAAATGGGTCCAGCAGTCGATTTCCTACCTCTAGCTTGGGGATGGGGGGGATGGGGGGGGGGGGGGGGAAGGAACGAAAATTATTTCAAATTAGATCATTAAAATATATTATGAAAGGTTAAGGTAGTCAAATAACAGATATTGCCGCAGAGAAGTAAAGTGTTAGAGACTCATCATACTAGGTTTACTTTCGAGAGGTGGGGTGACCAATTCCCTTTCTCGCTACCTTTGCCGTCCCTAACTAAATAGCAGAGTCAATATATAGTATATTTATTTACTAGCTACATTTAAAAATAAAACGTGTTTCATCAAAACTATAACCTTAAGTCGGCGGGGGAGGGGGGGATGCTACCATATGGTCCAAATCGCACCCCCCCCCCTCCCCCCCAGTACCTAAGGCCGACCCTGATCATTAAAGTCTTAACGTTTACTTGACACGGAGGTCGGCTTCGCTATATCGATTGTTATGTTTACAGGACTCGATCATAAAGTAAAACCAAAATCTATCAGTACAAATGTTCTCCTCAACAAACATATATTTGAGCATGATGGTTTGCCGTTGAGGAATTTATCAGTGCCAATATGTCGACTCGTATCCTGCAAATCAGTCAATCACTGATTCGTAAATAAATATTAGACAAACATAAAGGTATGTTTTCAGGCACACGTAAGAAATAAAGAAGTAGAACACTAGACAACAGAAAAACAACAGACGTGAGTGGCTTACCGAAGACTCGAACCCAGGATCTTCCGTGCTTTACAGGCCTCGGGTTTCCCTTCCTTATGTGTTAATCATTGATTCGGCTTCCCTAAAGACAAGGTCTGTAGCGGAGATGTCTTTCTTTGGAGTACCTTTCAGTGGTGCTCCACTTTTCTCATGATTCTTTGTCTCCCTCGCTCTGTCTCTCTCTTCGCTCTCTCTCTCTCTCTCTCTCTCTCTCTCTCTTTCTCTTTCTCTCTCTCTCTTTTTTACTTATAGTAGAAGTCTCATTCATTCATTCATTTGTTCATAACTCTTCTTCTCGGTAAGGAGTACAGACCTTCAACAAACTTATGCCTAGTCTCCCTGTCCCGTGCCATCAGCTCAAGATCTGTCCATGTCTTCTCCATCACCTTCATGCCCGTCTCCATTTCTCTTCTCCATGTGTTCTTTTGGTCTCCCTTTATGTTTCTTATCCTGGAGATTCCAGAATAATGACTGCCTGGTGACGCTACCAATAGGTTTCCACAGTGTGTGTCCAATCCATCGCCAGCGTCTTCTTCTAATCTCTCGTTTCTATTCAAGGTCTGCTGGGTGTAAAACAAGGCCCGGCCAACTAGTGTCTGTCATATGTGAGTTTGGCCTGGATGGTAGGCTCTAGTGTTAATCTCTGTCTTATACGTTTTGCCTCATTGTGGTAAGGAGCGCTCTGTTCAACTAGACACATGGTCCGTCTGTTATAATAGAATGTGTATCCAAATGTACTAGTGTAAAAGCCCGTCATAAGACGGGAATTAAATTCAAAAACATCAATACCTAACGGCAATTTTACTTATTCAAAAGTATTTTTTTAAAACCACTGTGCATCACCACAGTACACGAACTACGTAGCAGCAGCGAGGATCCCAATGTGTATATACGGGATCACACATTCTATAAATATATTTTTGTGCACACCGTCATTTGCGCATTCTTCTTTGGTAAGTGTTACTATTTTCGGGAGAGTACATATAAGGGAAACAATACAATTAATGTCTAACTTTCAACCAAAGTTGCATCCCTTAGCGTTATGCACTGACAGAAAAAGCTGGGATTTTATATATAGGATGTTACCCCGTGCAGTTCCCGTGTGTCTGTGATGAGGCAAAGACAGAATAGAACTGCTGGTTTATCTTGTATATGGTGATGCCTAGATGGCAGGGAGGATAGTGTGATTCGCTTGCATAGCTAGGTGGAGTTGTCGAACGGAAGGTCCTGGGTTCGAGTCCTGGGTAAGCCACTCACGTCTGTTGTTTTTCTGTTGTCTAGTTTTCTACTTCTTTTTTTCTTACGAGTGCCTGAAAACAAACCTGTTTGTTTGTCTAATATTTATTTACGACTTATATGAGCTTGAGCATAGGGCTAGCAACGACATTATGTAAAACAAATTTCTTCAGAAACCATCGCTGTAAGATAGTGTGAATGATTGATGCAAACTTCTTGCGATGGTGAATTTATGATTCATATGGAGGGAAAAGGTGAATGCTTGATGCAAACTTCTTGCAATGGTGAATTTATGATCTATATGGAGGGAAAAGGTGAATAATGATGATGATGATATTCAAATATTAAAAATCGTATAAACTGGTAATTGTTACTGTTTAACGCCACACGACAGACAAATTAACTGCTATAAACTGGTAATTGTTACTGTTTAACGCCACACGACAGAAAAATTTAATTGCATGTTAAAGCAGTGTTTCCCAACATTTTTTGTTAAACCAAGCCGGAATCCCTCAAATGATTTTCCATAAACAGCAGAACCCCTTCTGCCGCAATTCAATTGTCGTAAAATTACTGCCAAATATGTATTTCCAAAGAAATGTTATCTATATATTACATATATGCCAGCTGTCATTATACGAAAAAATATTGCAAGTAACTGTCGTTTTTAAAACAAAAATGTCTCAAAACATGCTGCATTAAATTTATTGAATCGACAGATAAAGGCAATATCTGATAATTAACTGTTAAAACATATTAAAGTATAAATAAAGAGAGACAGAGAGAAGCCGACAGAAAAAAAGTGTGTTTTGTTTGGTTCTTGTGAATAATTTACGTATATATTTTAATTAGTCGAGAACAAAGGCACTGAAGAGGCTTAGTGAAACTGCCGAAAAGGCATCAGGCTGGCTGTGGAACAACCGCAATGGGCAATGGAAATCGTGACAATAAACGCTGCGGTTCAGAAAACACCAAAATTCTTCTGAGTCCACAATACGCTGAGTTTTTTGGTGGTACTAGTGAAAGGGCTGTGACTGAGGAGCAACAGGCGGCGTATTTTATAAGGGGTGTCAGGCACAGAATTTCAGTGGCTAGCGCGCAGTGGCTAGACTCGTCGGCTTCGCGCAGGGGTCTCAGTTGTGATGTGCGACGGAACGAACGGAATAATTTGTCTTCTCTTTGTTACTTTCACAATTGCCTCCACGGCTGGCGGAGTTGTGGATTTTAAAGTTGCTACCATAAGTGAAATGGGTTCATTTTCGAAACAAGACAACAGGAGGCTGAGACGCTTGGGAGTCATGACCCAAGTGGGTCCGCCCCCCTTAGAGTGTAAAGGAGTATATCGGGCCAAAACACTTGTCGGACGGGGGGCCTTTCATCTGATGATCAGATTGCTTCCTGTTGTATCGCTCTGTAAAGAGTTTCCTATCATTGTGACATCTAGTCCATATTTATCTTTTTGGTATTACTGAGACGAAAGTACGGCACTATGAAAAGTATTCAGAGTAGTACCTATCGTACAAACGTTTACAAATATTTAAATCATTATATATATATATATATATATATATATATATATATATATATACATATATATACATATATATACATATATATACATATATATACATATATATATATATATATATGTATATATATGTATATATATATATATATATGTATATATGTATATATATATTTATAAGAAAAAACTTTTCGATTCCATGCGAAACCAGCATAGACATATACAACTAAATTAAACCCTCACTGAGAATGATATCTGGAATTGTTCGCAGTAATTCCAAATGTTTATTTATTTATTCTACTATTTCTTGCGGAACCCCTGAGGATGGTTTGCGAAGCCCCAGATTTCAATTGCTGAACCAATGGGTTGAATTGCGGAACTACATTATTCAGTTGCAGATCCGCAGGGTTCCACTGATACTAGTTAAAATATACTGTGTTAAAAGAAAGTAACAATACGTCTATTTTTACTTAATTAAAGGCAAAAGGTTAAAAAAAATTGACAGAAAAAAAAATACTATCATCATCGCAATAATCACGTGTCATGCTTGACTATTTACTTTCCATATGAAGTATTTAATTAGGCACGTTTATTTGAAACAACAGTTTTTCATTAAAAGGAGAAATACTTAGCACAATATGATTCTTCTTCATAACATATCCTACTCTCAATTGTAATCTGAGTAGCTTTTTTTTATTGTTTAGTACCGGTATTTTTAATTCTCTAGTTACCAAACTAATGTTCATTCTTCCCTTTTTGTTCTTTTAATTATGATTTTTATCTCTGCTCGGGTCTACATGTTACTAGTGTGTAGTGTCACTATCTTCTTTGTTTCTTTATCCATCTTTTCTTTTACTTCTAATCCAGCATGTGAAGATATCCCCAGCAATTAGAACTGAGCACTCTTATATTTAAATAATGAAAAAAATAAATCTATTTACATTTAAATATATATTTGCCAAACATATATCCTATACTCTTATCTGGTTTACTCTATTCTCGTATGTTTTTAAGTGTTTGAATTGTTGACAGTAACTATCATAAAGTCATCAGTTGATGTAGAGCATTGCTAGAAACTATTTCTACTGCTTTTACTATTGCCACCATTTTAGCTGTGAAAATAATACATTTTTTGTGTGTACTATTGCTCATTTTCCATGTTGGACTATATCGTATACATGTATATGTATATGAAGACTCCATTGGAAAAAACCACACGTCACAAAAATGAAGTACGAGAAAATTGAATTTTAAAATTAAAAACGCTATGACACACAGAAGGATGGCCAGTTTTTATGCCTCATTTTCTTGGAGAGGTGTGTTTTCAAATATACTTAGTGGCGTACTGAGAGCGGTCCGGGGAAGGCGGTCCGCCCCGAGTGACAGCCAGGAAAGGGGTTCCATAGGACACATTTAGGATAATGCTTACTGTTAAAAATATACTTGCAACTTTATTTCTTTATGGGTTAGGGGTGCCATAGGTAGGATCCGCCCCGGGCGCCGAATACTTTAAATACGCCTCTGAATATACTTTTAGTTTCTACGCCTTCTTTGGAGTAAGCTTCACTTTCTAAGGTCGGTAACTCAGCTTTAAAAAATGTGAAATGTCTAGTTTTTCCAATGGAATCTTCATATCTTTTTCCAATTTGTCCTTTAGATCTTCTTCTTCTTCCTCGTTCGTCCTGAAAAGGACGTTGGTTGCGTTGTGTCTGTTTACAGCGGAGCTGCGATATCTGCGCCTTTCGGCCAACACATCCGACTTCAGCACGGCATTTTTGGGGACCGGGTTTGCCTTCCCTTCTCGATCCCTACTCTCTCAGCCAGACTGCAGTGATGCAGCCTGTTTCCAGGACCACCACGTGGAGGTGGAGTAGGGTCTTGGTCAGCTCTGGTTCGCTGACCCTGACGCAAGCAGTCAAGCTATGGGTCGCTGACTGCATTCTCTATTGCTGCGTTTTTGGGTCCCGTCCTTTAGATCTGTTTGTGTATATTTTAATACTGTTAACTGTTTTTTGCCGTATGTTTTTCCTGGAAATATTTTTGTTATTTTAATTGTTTGTTTTTTTTTTTAATTTTTGTTGTTAATGAAGTTGTTTAATCAGATGGTTGTAAATATCTGGTTTAATAACTTCTCATGGCGGGACAAATAATCGTCTTAAGAGATGAGAGGATGACGCTGGAGTTGAATATGACACTCATTGAGAAAACTTTGAAGACAGTCCTTGTTCTCGAATCACTAGGTTAAGAAAGGTGGAGGGAAACCAAAGAACACATGGAGAAGAGAAATGGAGACAGGCGTGAAGGGGGTGAAGAAAACATGGACAAACCTTGAGCTGGTTCCACGGATCAGGAAGACTTAGCATAAGTTTGTTGATGGCCTATGCTCCTGGGGAGTCGAAAGATGAAAGACGAAGATGGTACAACTGGCTACTATTATTTATTGATTTGTTTAGAGTTTATTGATTTAGTATTTCCTCCATACAATTCCAACCTGTTGGATTTCTACTGGTATATACTTTCTAAAAACAAATATATTAATAACAAAATTCAAAATCTCTAGGATCCCGTTACACGCCCATTGAGGAATATTGGGAATATGGTGTTAGGCCCATATTTTCTTGACCATCGGCACACTAGGGGTGATGTGGTCAGCATCACGCCGGCCGCCTTAACCTTCCCAGAAGTTGCTCTGGTACCCAGTTGGGGCTGGGTCGACACAGGAGCCGTTTGCGGCCTAAAAACATGCCACCTCATATGGGGATCGAACCATAGACCACTGAGCTAGGAAGCCAGTGCACTAACCACTATGCTACCGCGGCTCCCAAAAATCTCTAGAGTAGCTTTCATTGCATTGGGAAATAGTTGGAGACAAAAAGAAATCAAGTCTAACACAAACATCAGATTTTTTGTCAATTCGAATGTCAAGTCAATCCGATAGAATGGCTCCGAAACAGAGAGAAAAAAACCAAAAAATAACAACAACAAGCAAAAAATACAGACTTTCATAAATAAGTGCTTGCGTAGGATAGAAGGATTGAAGTGTTATGACAAGGTCATTAATGTGGAACTGATGACAAGAACCAGACAAGTGCTAGTGGAACAAGAGACGAGAAGACGCTGGAGATGAATAGGACACACATTAAGATAACCTCTTGATAGCATTATCAGGCAGTCCTTGTTCAGGAATCCACAGTGTACATAGAATACCCAAACATCACTAGGGATAAAGTCAGAGTACCAACGGGGAAATTCTGTAACAACTATGATTCAGAAGTCCAGGCAATCAAGGTGGCAACTGAGAAACTATTGAACACCAATCTCGGTCCACAGCCTGTAGTATTCCTGATAGATGCAAGATCAGCACTCCAAGCACTTCAGTCCCGAAAATTGCCAGGTATACAAGCCCTACTTTCTGAACTGTGCAACCAGCGCAGGGTCGCCATGCAGTGGATACCGTCTCATTGTGGAATACCAGGAAACGAGAGAGCAGACAGACTGGCTAAAGAAGGTGCTGCAGATGAGCAACCGGATGTACCAGTTACGTACCATCAGAAGAAAAAGATGATCAAATCAATCAGAAAGCCACCAACACCAACTCAGAATGACTACCAAGCTATGAACAGATCAGAACAAATTGTCATTCTGCGCCTTAGAACAGGACACAACCGCCTCCGCAGCCACATGTATACAAAATTCAAGATTGGCAATTCAGCCATGTGTACATGTGGACAGGCACCCCAGACTGCGGAGCACGTACTTCAAGATTGCCCCGAATATGATATATTGAGGCAAACTCACTGGCCCAGAGAAACAACACTGGAAGCAAAACTATATGGACCTCTGTATGAACTACAAAAGACAGTGAAGTTTATACAAGAATCAACATTGCAGATATAGACAATATATTTCAAGCGAACGAAAGAAAAAGAAGAAGAAGAAGGAATCCACAGTGTACGAGAGGTAGAGAAAGCCCAAAGAACACACGGAGAAGATAACTCGAGACAGACATGATGGGGATGAAGAAACCATGGACAGACCTTGAGCTGATGGCAAGGGACAGAAAGACTTCACATAAGTTAATTTATGCTACTTGAGGAGTTGAAAGGTGAAACAAAGAGGACATAACTCACACTTGGTCACCAGTTTTGTCAACACTGCTGAGTACGTGTTATTCTTTGTTCTTCTTCTCCTTCAGTTACAGTGTCTGGCGGCGAAGGCGATCATCTCTCTCCACAGTTTCCTGTCTCCAGCACTGTTTATCAATGATGTTGTTGTCTTCTTTCCGCACAATGACGTTAAACTGTCGACTACCTTTGTAGGAAAAATAGATAGAAAACGGCAAGGAATATTCGTTATGCCCTTAAACTTTGCATTAGCTTCTCTTTCTGTGAACAGTAAACAGCTGTGTTCATTATATAGCTCTTTGTTTATGTTTTTTCCTCTACCGTACTTCGTGCATGTTGTAGTGATGTTTTGTTTATTCACCCTCTTGTATTTTTTTATTTCTGACTTCCCTTTTTTAAGACAATTTTATTTAATTTGACGTGAGCGTTGTCTGGATGTTTCACATCTTTGAGCACTTGGTTCACTAGGTTTCTCGTACTTAAGGGAGCTGAAATTTTGCACATGACTATCTATAGGGGTGCATTTTAAATTACCAAAATGTAAAGGAACCTCGAGTGATCTGTCCCAGGCCCGCCGTTGGACAATTAAAGGGGTCAGTTGCCTTCATCGGACAATCAAAGGAGTCCATATTCTTCATCGGACAAATCAAAGGGGTCCATATTCTTCATCGGACAAATCAAAGGGGTCCATATTCTTCATCGGACAAATCAAAGGGGTCCATATTCTTCATCGGACAAATCAAAGGGGTCCATATTCTTCATCGGACAAATCAAAGGGGTCCATATTCTTCATCGCACAAATCAAAAGGAGTCCATATTCTTCATCGGACAAATCAAAAGGAGTCCATATTCTTCATCGCACAAATCAAAAGGAGTCCATATTCTTCATCGGACAAATCAAAAGGATTAATGGCACAAAAATAAAGATTAAAAAACCGAACACTTAACGCTTATTTAAATTGTCATGTCCTGAAATTAGCCAAGAAATATTGATAAATTAGCTATATATATATATATATATATATATATATATATATATATATATATATATATATATATATATATATATATATATATATATATATATATATATTGACAAAGCGCAGATATAAAACTGTAAACACGACATCAACAAACGTAAAAGCAATAAATGACGAGGGAAAAAATATTAGTTTCATATCGACTTTTCTACTTTACCTGGGCTTTGGCTCGCACGTGGTCTGTCAAGGAAATAGATCGGGAGGGGAGGTGAGTCATTCAAACCAGATCTTGTGGGGGTTAGATCTTAAATGACGGTTAACAACTGAAGCAGTTCGATAACTCAGCGCACAGAACAGTGTGGAGACAACTATGTGGTGATTATGAAAGTTTTACCCACTGTTAAATTCTGTGGTTAGTCTGTTTTGCCCCATAGACACCTGGATATTTTGTCAAAGGTAAGGATTGGTTTTAGCCATAAAATGCTGATGAATTTAAGACATGCTTTATTTTAGAAATTAAAAAGAAAATTGGTGGGTGAAGCTGTTATCGCCGTCAGCATTGGTTGTATATAAATTTTAAAGAATATATACTGAATTATAAAAGTTCAGATAACTAAACCAAAAATGGTTAAAAATTTTAGAATGACCCCAGAGAAAAAGTTAACCATATACTAAAGTGCAAATTATTAACTACATTTTAGTTAAAAAGTGTCCACGTCTCGTTCATCCTTCCCCCGATCTTGCCAGACAATCCGTGAAGTAGACCCGTAGGGAAGGAAAACAAAGAGGAAGGCTACTTGATACAAAGAGACTGACGACAGAAGACTGACAATAGAATTGATTGAAAAAGAGACAGAAATAAATTGTTATCTTTGTTCAGCTGATGAAGATAGTCTGCATGCAGAAATCAGCTAACAGACATAATTTATTGCCCTTACATGTCAACTCTTCCCTTTAGTTCGTAGGCTTAATACCAACAACACAAGAAGATTTGAAATGTAGAATTCTTCACAAATGACAGGTAACCTCGTGCGCTCTTTAAAGTCAGAATTGGAGTGTGGCAGAGATGCCTCTTGACAAGCTTTCTGGTCTAACTGGATATAGACTCGATTATGAAAACAGCAGCATCAACCAACAGAAGAGGAATTCAGTGGATTCTGTCAAAACAATTTATCAATCTAGATTTTTCCGACCAGCTGGTTCTTCTGGCCAATAGCAGTAACCAGATAAAAAGAAGTGAGAGTGCTTGATAAGAAATCACAGCAGCTGGTTATAAAAATACGCAAAAAAGAAAACTGAGATTGTAAGTATGAATGCAATATGTGAAAACCAGACTGAACTTAGAGATACATCACTACGAAATGTGAACACATACACATACATTGCCACCTATATAGGCAATTTCAAGCCCAACACAAAAATAAGAATCTTCAATTCAAATGTTAAATTATTGTATGGCTCTGAGAAATGCAAAAGAACAGAAACAACAACCATAAAGCTACAGACTTTCATAAATGAGTACGTGTATAGAATAGAAGGATTGAAGAGATATAACAAGGTCACCAATGTGGAACTGATGACTTCTTCTTCCTCGTTCGGACTGAAAAGAACGTTGGTTGCGTTGTGTCGCCGTTTACAGCAAAGATGTGATATTTGCGTCTTTCGGCCCGACACATCCGACTTTCGCACGGCATTTTTGGGGACCGGGTTCGCCTTCCCTCCGATCCCTACTCTCTCAGCCAGACTGCAGTGATGCAGCCTGTTTCCAGGACCACCACTTGGAGGTGGAGTAGGGTCTTGGTCAGCTCTGGTTCACTGACCTTGACGCAAGCAGTCAAGTTATGAGTCGCTGATTGCACTCATCTCTCTTGCTGCGTCTTCGGTCCCGAACTGATGACAAGAACCAGACAAGTACCAGAAGAACAAGAGATTAGAAGAAGATGCTGGCGATGGATAGGACACACAGTGAGGAAACTTGTTAATAGCCTTACAAGGCAGTCCTTGTTGTGGAATCCACAGGACGAGAGAGAGAGAGAGACAGAAGTAGACTAAAAATACACGGAGAAAAAAACTGGAGACAGAAATGAACGTGATGAGGAAGAAATGGAAAGAACTTAAGCTGATGGCACGTGACAGGAGGATTTGGCATGTGTTTGTCCCGACGAATCTTCCGTGGAGAGGTAAAGGGTATTGATTTATTTAATGAATATAGACAACGTTCGGGGAAGATACAATGATATCAAAATACGAAATAAAGAGGCAAGTGGACATTTCAAAATATTGAGAAATATAATGAAATCAAAAGAAGTTAAGTCCAACTCAAAAATAAGAATATTCCACTCAGCTAACGTCATCATCATCAGCTGCCAATCTCCACATTAATCGTCGGCTGCGATGGATCTCCAACTTCCTCTGTCTCTTATCTTGATGGTTCACTCTTACAGATTATTTCCTGTCCATCTCTTGATGTTATCTTCCCACTTATTGCACTATCTTCCTCTTGCACGTTTGTATTCAACTCATCCTTCTATTATGGTCTTCAGTAAAATGTTATGTCTTTTCACATGGCCAAAATATTTTAGCTAATTTTTATCTCCTTCATTAATTCTATTTTAATTCCTAGGTTTCCTGGGTCTTCTTTATTTTCTTTCCTTCTCTTTCCATGAGGCGTGCCCCATTTTTCTATATATCCACATCTCAAAGGCCTCAATTCTTTCCTCTAGATGCTTGTTCATTGTCCATGTTTCTACACCACACAGTAATGAAGAATAAACAGCATTTGATTATTCTCAGTTTGAATTTGGAAGTTAATTGTTTAGATTTTAGTATGTGTCTATTGTATATGAGTATAATGATCTGCCAAAACGAACTGCTACATTGAGTATGATCCAAAAAAGCTATCCCGAACAATCATGGATACATGCCTACACAGATGGATCAGCAACAAGTGCTGTAAAGAATGGAGGCACCGGTATCTTTATCTCATATCCTGACAACCACTATGAGACTAGGCACATTCCCACTGGTAAATTCTGTTCCAACTATACAGCTGAGGTCCAAGCTCTAGAGCAAGCTGCAAATATGATTTATAACACCAACTATGACTGCCAGCAGGTAGTCATCCTCACAGATGCACTGTCTGTACTGCAAGCTCTTAAGAGTGGTAAACTCCCGCATCTGAGAAATGAACTAAGCAAGGTAGCTGCCAAAAAAAAACGAAAAATACTTCAATGGGTACCATCCCATTGTGATGTACCCGGAAATGTAAAGGCAGATAAACTTGCTAAACAGGGAGGAGAATGTGAACAAGAAGATAATGAAATCACATACTTTGAGAAAAAGAGAGCTATACAGAATCAGAAGAGAACAGAATCAACCCAACGACGACTACGACACTCTTGTCCGGCAGGGACAGGTCACCATTTTTCTCCTCAGGACAGGGCATAACAAACTGAATAAACACATGCACAAGCTACGATTGTCTGCTTCACCACTGTGCACATGTGGATTAAACAAACTGCTGATCATGTTCTACAGGATTGTCCTCTGTACGACCAGTTAAGAAAGATATACTGGCCCAATGACTCAACACTAAACTCAAAGCTGTATGGAGCTAAAGAGGAACTCCAGACAACGGTCGAATTCATCATGAGAACTCGTCTGACGGTGTAAACATCAAAGATGCGATCGCAAGAAGAAGTATTTGTCACAGCCACCAGCGGCCGAAAAACAAGACACAGTCTGCCCTAGCAAGTCAATGTGCTGAAGACGGAGGCAACCAGCCAAGAAGCGCACCACAGCAATCAGGATGCCAGGCACACACGCAATGGAAATATGCCTATATCTACAAAACGTTATGGATCTCGCCCTGTGACGGACACCCAGGCAGGTGTAGTGCCGGGCCACCTGCCTCAAAAGGGCCCACCCCTTACTACTGGAGGTCCTTCTCAGTTGCCCCGTGGAGCCAGGAGGCATGGGAATAGAGCTACTGGCCAAGCAAAGCAAAAACCATTTAAAATAATGCACTGGAATACTGAAGGCGTCAACAGTAAAAAAGACGGCTACAGCAAAAAATTAGAGCTCAAAAATATCTTGAATGAAGAGCAAGTAAATGTATGCTGCTTGCAAGAAACCCACCTCAACCAAGACATAGCCTTCAAAATCAGAGGCTACCAGTGCTATCGATCCGAACGAAAATACAGGCGAAAGGGTGGAATACTGACACTCGTGAAGAATAACATCAGTGCATATCAGCTTGAAACATATATGGATGGGGCGGAATACTAGATGCTTCATCTCAGGACAGAAAGTACAGAATTCCACCTGCTCAACTACTACTGCCCGAGCGACCGCCCACTGGCACTAAACACAACCCAGGCAAAGAAAGACTGATTGTGTGCGGAGACTTCAAGAGCCACTCACAGAGCTGGGGCTATGATCACATGGACAGGAGAGGTGAGGAGCTTGAAAACTGGCAGGATGACAATGGGCTTATCCTGATTAACCAGCCAATCGACCCACCAACATTCTACTCGAGATCATGGCACACCATCTCTACACCAGACCTGGCATTCCATAACCAGGCCTGGAGTGGAACATCACACGCGTTGTTGAGAAACAAGTTGGAAGCAGCGACCACCGGCCAGTCTTCCTAATTGTGGAAAATGAACTTGTCAAGGAGAGCAGCACTCTCTCTAGGTGGAACTACAAGAAGGCAGACTGGACAATGTACCAGCACCGTACTAGTATACTGGCTAGAGATCTGACTGTAGACAAAGACATCAATAAGGTAGTCGATGAATTAAGCAGATGCATACTACAGGCTGCTCGTGAAACAATACCCAAAGGGGCTCGTAAGCACTACAAACCATATTGGAATAGTGAACTAGAGCAACTGCACAACGACGTGGAAACATCTCGAAAGCAGGAAGAGACCAGCCCATGCCAAAAACATCACAATAACTACCAACATGCTAAGGCCAAATTTCAAAGGGCCAAGTTGCAGGTCAGGCGGAGAAGCTGAAAGGAGAAAATATAGCCCTTGAACTTTGAAAAAGATACAAGGAAACTGTGGAAACTGTTAAAACAACTTGACGATGAGGGTACAGGGAGAAACTCAAAGATTGCACTGTATAAAGATGGAAACATCATAACAGGAAAACAGGCAGCTGATCACGTTGCAGATACCTTTGCTAAAGACAACAACATCGAAGTTAGCCCAAAGAAGCAACAGGAGATGCGTGAGAAACGACAAAACACAAGACGAGATGGAACCATACCTGACGTTATGGAGGTGCCAATCACATTAAGAGAACTGGAGCTTGCAATATCAAAATATTAAAAATGAGAAAGTCGCCAGGAGTTGTTGGAGTGTCCAATGAAATGATTAAGAACTTGGGAACGGCAGCAAAAACAAAGCTGCTGCAGATCTTCAATATCTGTTGGAACTTGAGCAATCATGATACCACTCCCAAAACCAGGAAAAGACAGTTCCACGACCACCAGCTACAGACCAATCAGCCTTAAAAGCTGTCTCCGCAAAACAATGGAACGAATCATCAACCTCAGGCTGCAGTGGTACCTTGAAAGCGAAAACCTTCTTGTACCACAGCAGGCGGGCTTAAGGCAGCGTTACTCTACCGAAGATCAGGCAACTTTACTTTCCCAAGAGACCGAGGATGCGTTCCAAGATAAGAAACTGGTACTAGCAGCATGGATAGATCTAAGGAAAGCATTTAACAAGGTTTGGAAAGAAGGGTTTTTGAAGAAGCTGAGAAATTGCAGATTGAATGGTAGGATGTACAAATGGGTGGAAGCATACTTGCATAACAGAAGAACCCGAGTACAACTAGATGGTCTCAAGAGTAAGAAAATTTTACTGCGTCATGGCGTCAGTCAGGCAGGGGTTCTGTCCCCCACACTTTTCCTATACATCAACGACCTGGATGCTGAACTTCCACATGGAATGAAAGTGGCAATGTACGCTGATGACCTGGTAATATGGTGCACAGATGAGCGTGCAACAGTGGCCACCAAACTGCTACAAAGAGCTATAGATGCCTTAACCTCACGGGCAAATAGATAGTGTATCAGCATCAACACAGACAAGTGCAGCACTACGCTCTTCACCCTCTCTCCCAAACAAAAAGCTGGTGTCATCAAGATAAATTGAGAGCTCCTGAGAGAAGATAAACAACCCACCTATCTCGGAGTTACATTCGATGATGGGCTGACATGGAAGCAACACATCAACAAGGCAGCAACAAAGGCCAGGAGGAAGTTAACCATCCTGAGAAAACTAAGTGGAACCACATGGGGAGCCAGCGGGAAAATACTTAGTAAAGTTTACCAGCAGCGCGTACGACCAAACCTGGAATATAGGTCAGCTGCGTGGTGTCCAGCATCAAACACCACATTACAAGAGCTAGATAATATGCAAAACCAGGCGCTTAAGGTCATCACGGGGGCATTGGAATCAACGCCTATAGTGGAGATTGAGAAGTTGGGGAGGATACAAGCACTGAGAGAACGCAGAGACACGAAAGTGCTAGCACAGGCAGAAAAGTTCCTATGTATGCCGAGCCATCCAATGAAGGACAGATTCCAAAACCTAGCAATGGGGCGATTGAAAAGAAGCAGTTTTATCAACCAGGCAAAACGACTTCGTAGACAAACCTTAGACTTGCCTGAAGTTGACAGCCCCCTAAAGTCTGTGCCAGAACAAACCCCTTGGAGAGAGGATCCTGGACTACCAGTATACATCCAGACAAAAGTGAAAGGAATACTCGACAAGGATGAACAGAACAGCGTGCAACTTAGGACATTCACTCTCAGTTTCCTGGATGATGAATACTCACAGGACCTCTGGGTCCGAGTATACACGGATGGGTCAGCACAAAAAGCAGTAAAGAATGGAGGAGCAGGAGTGTACATAGAATACCCAAACATCACTAGGGATACGGTCAGAGTACCAACGGGGAAATTCTGTAACAACTATGATGCAGAATTCCAGGCAATCAAGGTGGCAACCGAGAAACTGTTGAACACCAATCTAAGTCCACAGCTTGTGGTATACATGACAGATGCAAGATCAGCACTCCAAGCACTTCAGTCCAGAAAATTACCAGGTATACAAGCCCTACTGTCTGAACTGTGCAACCAGCGCAAGGTAGCCATGCAGTGGATACCGTCTCACTGTAAAATACCAGGAAACGAGAGAGCAGACCGACTGGCTAAAGAAGGTGCTGCAGACGAGCAACCGGGTGTACCAGTTACGTACCATCAGAAGAAAAAGATGATCAAATCAATCAGAAAGCCACCAACACAGGACGAAACCAAGCTATGAACAGATCAGAACAAATTGTCATTCTGCGCCTCAGAACAGGACATAACCGACTCCTCAGCCACATGTATACAAAATTCAAGATTGGCAATTCAGCCATTTGTACATGTGGACAGGCACCCCAGACTTCAGATCACATACTTCAAGACTGCCCCGAATATGATATATTGAGGCAAACTCACTGGCCCAGAGAAACAACACTGGAAGCAAAATTATACGGACCTCTGTATGAACTACAAAAGACAGTGAAGTTTATACAAGAAATAACATTGCAGATATAGAAAATATATTTTAAGTGAACGAAAGAAGAAGAAGAATCCAATCACGGTATTAGAAGAGGAAAATCATTAAGTAAGTAGAAAAGAGAAGTGATCCCTATTTATTAATTTTTGTTCATATTGTTTCCTATATTGTGCTATTCTCCAGGTCTGTCTATTCCCAGCACCTGTGGATGCACGTGCCCGCAAATAATCTAACATTGGTTCTCTCTGTTGTTCATACTTCCTACATTTTAGAAGGAAATGCTCTATTATTTACCTCTAGACACTCTGCACAGTAAAGTTCTTCTATTCTAAAAAAGCCCATTCCTAGTTGCATTTTAAGAAGTTGCTTATCATAGGTTTCGTTTTCTCAATGTTAATGTCCAATTCAAATTCAAGACTTATGCTTTTTACTTGCTTCACTAGCTCATGCATTTCCTGTTCACTGTAATCAAACAAAACTACATCATCTGCATATCTAAGGTTGTTTATTGATCTTCCACAGAAGTTCTGTCCTGGCATTTCCCGTAACTGTCTGAAAAAATTGTCTGCATATATATTTTAACAGGCAGGGGGACAATACGCAACCTTGTCTCACACCTCTTCTTATATCTATATATGGTGAAGAATCCATGCCAGATCTTTCTGATGCAGTTTGTTCCCAATAAAGGTTACTGAGTAAAAGCTAAAAAGGTAGTCCAATTGTACAGCTCTGAAACACGAAGGCTAATACTAATGATAACGAGATAGTTACAGACTTCCATAAGTGGTAAACTGTCCAGACTTAAAGGATTAAAATTATATGACAAGATCACCAATGTGGAACTTATGAAACAAACCACACAAATAGCTGTTAAACAAAAGGTGAGGAGAAGACATCAGGTTGTTAAGCCAGGAAAATTTTAGACCAACCCTATCGCTCTAGTACTTTTTTTTTTAACCGCAGTTAAAGCAAGATACTTTTCTCGCGTAAAAGCCCACGAACTAGCTTGCTAAAATCGCTTTAACTGTGAACTGAATAAGATGAACAAACTTTGCTGCAGGATGGACATCAGGAGTTAGGGCACTGTGTGACGAAATCAGTCATGCACTTTTTATAACTCTCATCCACTCCGGCAATATCACTTCATTTCTTTATTTTCTTACTCATCGTCCTATTATTTGGCATATTTATTGCCCTTACATTCTATTTGTTGCGATCGCACTCAGACGTGTTTACGTTCCGCCACGTGAATTGTAACAATGCCAGGTTAATTAGACCAGGTCAGCGGTAATACGATTATCACGTAAGTCAGTCTGGCCACCTTTGAAAGAGACGTCAGTTGTTTGTGCAACGTGGTATCGCACGAACACGCACAGAAAGCCACATTGCTATCTAAGGAAGCCGCCTGAAGGACGGGCGAAAACACCAGTGATAATTAGATAATCGTTTCATCTGAGCCCTCTCTGTATCAATATTGCCGATAATCTGTCTGGGTAGGCAATCTTGGCGGAAAGTATTACGCCAGGAAATGTGTTCACATATTTGTTTACGAGGTTGCATAAAGATGCAGCGGAAGTATTACTGCATTTTTATAAAGCGGTCACGCGATGGAATTTTAAAATGTAATATTTTAAAACACGCGGGGAGATTATGAATTTAAACACCCCTACCCATATATAGCAAAAGAGCTTATCATTGGTTTGATTTGAGAGCAGGAAT
Source organism: Oreohelix idahoensis (assembly GCA_024509875.1). Taxonomy (NCBI): domain Eukaryota; kingdom Metazoa; phylum Mollusca; class Gastropoda; order Stylommatophora; family Oreohelicidae; genus Oreohelix; species Oreohelix idahoensis. The sequence continues at coordinate 61,394 of JAMPIV010019514.1, read as the reverse complement.
ATACAGTGACTTTCATTGGAAAATTCGTCGGAAGCACAATCTGGGATTTGAACTGAGAATGAGAGATATAATATAGCAAAATCGGAGACACAAATCAGACTGCATCGCAACATCAAGCCAGCAATTCACCAAATCCAGAGAAAGAGAAGGATCGGACTGAGGATTCCTAAATTATAAGTGACAGATCAGAAGTATTTGGGCAACTTTAAAACTTAAAAGTAAACCCGCATTTATAAATACAAAGACTTGAAACATAAGGATCCAGGACAGTATTTGGGCAACTCTAAAACTTAAAGAAAGTAAACCCGCATTTTTTAAATACGAAGTTTGGATACCTAAGGAATCAGATCACCCGTCATAAGAGGATTACTAAAGTTTCCCAAGCCAAGTGATTCACAGAACACCCGTCATAAGAGGACTACTAACATTTCCCAGGCCAAGTGATTCGAAGAACACCTGCCATAAGAGGATTACTGTAATTTCCCAGACCAAGTGATTCAAAGCATCTAATAACGTGCTGTGTCCATCATAAACTGTGCGAGGAGATTGTGTTCCCAAAAGTTACTTTGAGGTAAGTGTAAACATTTATTTTACCAATGTGAATTTGGCATGTTTTTCTTGATAAGTGGTTATACCTTGTTACTTGTAATTCATGCAAATCATTGCTTTTCGCGCTGTCCAAGCACATATTTTCCCAGTTTAATACCCAGAAGAATATTGGTGATTTATAACCATCTTCCCTGTATATACTCAAAACAGATTTTAATTATTCAGAGGATTAACATTGGTGGGTGCACAGCGAGACAATGCACCTGTTAATTTGCAGCCTACAAATGTACTTAGCAGAGGCATTTATTTTTATTGTATCTAAAAGATCGTGGTACTAAGCTATCAGACGGTTCATAGGACAAAGCTATCAGACTGTGACGTGTAATCATCACAGAAGGATTGACGAAACGCAGGCAGCAGGACTCACTCAAACCAGCTAAGTGCTTGTAAAAAGGCACCAGAAAAAGGACATTTAAATTAAAGTTTAATTTTAAATGTAAATCCTCAACTCACGTCTCAATGACGAGAAATTTTATTTAACTCTAAAATTCACCACCATTGCATCACTATTTTAACTTGTTAAAACTAATTGATTATTAAATTTCTTACATGTTATTTTAAAACATAATACTCATAGTTGATTCAGTTATTATACGTGTGAAAGCATATGTATGAGCAAGAAATTTATATATATATATATATATGTGACAGCGCCATCTTGAGATCTGTCGTTGCCGGCGCTGGCGCCATCTTGTCACTACGATCGCCCCTGTGGTTCACTGCCTGATTACCACATTATCTGCAAGAAGAAGATATATTATAAGGCCATAATAAAGCCTACAAATTAGTTGTGTTATATTTGTGTTTTTCGCTATTTCTAGAGCGATAATCGCGTGTGTTATTTGCGTGGCGCAATCAATCCGCACAGCGCACTAAAGTTGAGTGGTTAGCCTAGAGCCTATATAAAGAGATAGCGGGCGGCGAACGGGCCTATTTTGAAAAAGCCGCCCAGAGAGAACAAACGAAGTTAGACACCAGAGTCAGTCTGTAGATGCCATGAGCACGTGAGTTTGATTTCAAAGCAAATTAGCATTAGTTTTCTATAATTCTGAAATTATATTGAGCGTGGCTGTTTTAATGTTTAGTGAAATAAATAGATAGATGTAATTCTAAAGGAGATTTTTTCCAGGACATTATGATTTAGTCTTGAAATGATAGATGAGTGAAAATAATGTCTGGATAGGTTTTATTAGGCACGCTAAGCCCAAATCCCATATGTGAAAGTTTAAGAGCGATTATTTCATTCATCAGAAAGGCAAATATAGTATGAAACTATTTCATACATGGAACTGGACAGAGGTGTTATCAGGGACTTGAATTTAAATAGTAATAAACTATGGGTAAGATGGCAGCCACGTGGTGATGACTGTATAAAAGCGGCGCGAGGAGTCTGCAGTAACACTCTTAGTTATCAAACCTATAATGTTACGCTATTTTATACTGGGTGAATTGACACGTGGGTGGAAGTAGGTTAATATAATTTTCCCCAGTAATAGATCAGAGTTTTCGTGTTAAATTTCCTTTAGGTGATGTATTTAGTTCCAGTTTTGTTAAAGTTAAGAATAATTATATTTTATTCTTTAATGTAAGAGCATTTAAGTGTATTTCACGATAGCCTACTTATCATAATCCTACTGTTTATCTTTAGTGGTTACTTTGAAGTGAGAATAGTCATTTAGATTTCTGGTGAGATTAGAGCCACGCCAGAGTGCGTAAGGCACGTTGAGACAGGTGTTTCTCTGTTTGCTCCTGGTGGAGCATGGAAACACCAATGCGGCTGGTGTCCATCACAAGCCCACAAGAAGCATTTTTATGCTATTACAGTGGTTGTTTCTGTAACAATGTGTTTCATGTGATGAGTTCCCAATCTCATCAGGGGTCATATACGACACGCTTGCGGCCAGGTGCACCAGTCATCACTTACGACATGTTCAGAGTGCAGTGACGAATATTGAGACGGATCAGTTGCGAGGTGGTGGTTTATTCTCATTATTGAGAGTATTTGTTATACATGTAGTTGAAGAATATTACTTTATGTCCAGTTGATTATTATTTAATGATTGTTATGTGAAGGATGGTTTGTGAGAGCACGTTGGCTCACTTGGAGATATATATTTCTCTTCTCCGCTCCTGAGGGAGCATTGGGCCACCAGTGTGGTTTGCCTCCGCATGAAGTATTCATATGCTCTTGCAGTAGTGGTTTCGGTAGCAATCTGTGTTACACGGTGAGATTGCCAGCCTCATGCACAACACCATACTAGTCTCATTGGACGATATGCATGAGTGTGGTGTGTGAGGTGTGTTCTTGAGTAAGGTAGCATATGTTACACGTGAGGCGCCTCATGTTTTCTGTCTATGGACGATAAGGTGTTATTATCTGTGCTATTGATTTTCACTTAGACATTGTTTTATATATTGTTTCTTTCAGAAAGTCTATGAACACTGCCTGGGTGTTCGGTAGTATTAAATGTTGATCTGTATAAGGCTTTGTGTTGTTTGAATTGCTAAGTCTGCTGCTGAGAGGGTTGCAAGCAACCAATAATTGCAACCCCTGTCAAACGATCCTTTATAAATTTTCTTAGTGTATGGGTCTTGGGTGTGAGGTAGCCACATCGACATAAGTTCACCGCCACCACACCTAGCCCCTGTCATATATAAACATATATATATATATATATATATATATATATATATATATATATATATATATATATATATATATATATATATATATATATATATATATATATATATATGTATATATATATATATATATATATATATATATATACTACTGGACAAACGTTAAGGGCCGCCATTCAGTTTAGACAAGGTTTATATAATTCTTCGTGAGCAGGGTCGATTTTCCAAATGTCCGGTAGCTTGAAATCTCTCAAGAAGTCTCTGAATGGTAGAGTGGGACACTGCTAACCGTCTTGCAACATGACGAACAGATTGACCATCCTGAATCCATGCCATGGCTCGACCACGGTCTACAGTGCTGAGACTTCTCCTTGATGGCATGGCTAATGCAGTGATCATTTCGACCACTTGTCATACTGATTTATTGCATACCAACGGTGAACACTCTTTACCGATGATCATTTTCCACGTGCATTCAAATTCAACTCACTTTTTCACCTTTTGAACTAGTGGGGCGTGTTGCAAAAACCACGAGTTTTTGCAGCAACAATGGCAATTTTCACGTGCGGGTTAAAGTGACCCAGTTTTTGGACATTTAAAAAAAAATTAACCTAGTGCACACAGAAATGTATACACATTTCTCTGAGCTCAGTTTTAATGACATTTTCGTTTGTCTTTACAGTTTGCCAATCAATTATATAAACCTTGTCTAAACTGAATGGCGGCCCTTAACCTTTGTCCAGTAGTATATACTTAGTCATATATTTACATTTACAGAGCTAATTCTTATAAAAGGAATTTCGCTGTATTTACACCAGCTGGGCTAGAAAGGGCTATAACCATTGCTTAATTCTTCACAAGAGGCGACGGACAGATATAAGTTAACAATTGCCCGGCCAATGCAGCATTGTTCTTGACTACTGAAATATCTTATGAAATTCCCTTGAGATAGAAGCATCATTATCCTTCTATCTACAACTCTGCCAAGAGTAATCTTGTGCGAAGGTAGACACCTTTGACGACCCATTTAGATACTCTTGAGTTTTGGCCACTGTTGGACCACTACTGCAAAGCAGGGGAGGCAATCCGTGACACACTGCACGTAGGATGGCCACTGACCGAGCAAAGTGGGGACAGTGTTTGCTGTTCTACAAGACGCCACTAGGCGTGATGGCCACTGTCTGCTTTATCAGTCCGGAGCTAAGGATTCAAGAAGAAGTATAAGATGGGAAAGCGATCTTTTCTTTCACGCTAAGTTACTGTTCAGTAAAATATAATTTAGTTTGAATTTTTCACCGCTCTCTTCGTGGAGTTGCGAGAGTCAGATCGGTAGGAAGATAAAAGTTACAGCAGGCAACATTTATTTCTAATGTCAAATACTGTGAAACCTGAAAAAGACATGCTTTTATCAAGGTAGATATTTTGAGAGTACACCGTTTCTAATGTAAATCCCCGCAGCTCTTATGTTGCCTATCGCTGCTCTAGAACATTCCAAGCTTATTTGGCCTAGGGCTCGAATTATGGTAAAAACACCAGGCCAATTATAAATCCTAAAAAATAAAGTTTCTGAGATTTAGTATTTTACTATATGAACGTTCTTCTTAAAATTTACTGTCTGCGTCAGTATACCCAGTCTTCGGACGAAAATTACTGTTAAGGAAATTTTAGGATATAAGCGCTATATACCTGTATAAGGATACACTCTGTTGTTTTAATTTGTTTTAACAAAATTTGTAATATGCATGTAATTATGATTTCAAACATACGTTTTGTGTTATTTCATTGTGAAGAGTGTGGCTTCAATCAACAAAAGAGGCCGCCAAAAAATTGAGGCGGCCGGTAAAAGCTGGTTGGGCGGGCCGGATATAGATAGTTTGGCCGACCGCTGCTCTAGAACATTCCTGTTATTTCACATTACTTTTCTCTTTGAAAAATGTAGGCCAATAAATTAATGTTTCCAGTTTAGTAATTCTTGATGACGTTCTTCTAATTTATCTCGTCAAGTTCTCTGTACGAATTCCAGCAGGATTGGGAAAAGCGCTTGAAAGGATACACTCATTCAATGATAATAAATGCAAGAAATTATGACCAATGACAGTGCAAGAAACACCTTTAACCGAGTTAAAGAATCATTCGAGTCACTTTGGCAGCCATTTAGCCAGAGTTCCGAGGACATCGACATGAATGATTTATGAATCATTCGTTACATTTTTGATGAAAATTATCCATTTAGTCTGGTCTTGAAAACAGTTCAAAACACAGATAATGATATCAAATTTAAGAAATTACAAAAAGGCTAGATGGTCTTACATTGCATTTGGAAATACTGATGAAAGAGATCAAAATAGAATCAGGTTCCCATAATGAAAATACTCGAAGCTTTTTAACATCAAATATTAAGTCAACCTTACTGTATAGGTCGCGGTAGCACTGTTGTTAGTGCACTGGCTTCCTAGCTCGGTGGTCCATGGTTCAATCCCCAGTTGAGGTGGGAGTTTTTTAGACTACAAACGGCTCCTGGGTCGACCAAGCCTCACCAATTGGGTACCAGAGCAACTTCTGGGAAGGTTAAGGCGGTCGGCGTGATGTTGAGTACATCACCCCTAGTGTGGTCAAGAAAATATGGGCCTAACACCATTTTCCCAATATGCCTCAATGGGCGTGTAACCTTTTTTTTTTTTTAACCTTACTGTATAGCTCTAAAACATGGAGAAAACAAAAAAACAACCAAAAAGCAGCACTTTCATAAATGGATGCTTGCGTAGAATAGAAGAATTGAAGTGTTATGACAAGATCACTAATGTGGAACTGATGACACGAACCAGACGAGTGTCAGTGGAACTGATGACAGGAACCAGACAAGTGTCAGTGGAACTGATGACACGAACCAGACAAGTGTCAGTGGAACTGATGACACGAACCAGACGAGTGTCAGTGGAACTGATGAGTCGAACGAACAGACAAGTGGGGAACCAGTGGAACTGATGACACGAACCAGACAATGTCAGTGGAACTGATGACACGAACCAGACGTAGTGTCAGTGTCGAACAAGATGGACACGAACCAGACAAGTGTCAGTGGAACTGATGACACGAACCCCTTTGTGTCAGTTGAACTGATGACACCAACCAGACAAGTGCCTCAGTGGAAACTGATGACACGAACCAGACAAGTGTCAGTGGAACTGATGACACGAACCAGACGAGTGTCAGTGGAACTGATGACACGAACCAGACAAGTGTCAGTGGAACTGATGACACGAACCAGACGAGTGTCAGTGGAACTGATGACACGAACCAGACAAGTGTCAGTGGAACTGATGACACGAACCAGACAAGTGTCAGTGGAACTGATGACACGAACCAGACAAGTGTCAGTGGAACTGATGACACGAACCAGACAAGTGTCAGTGGAACTGATGACACGAACCAGACAAGTGTCAGTGGAACTGATGACACGAACCAGACAAGTGTCAGTGGAACTGATGACACGAACCATCCCCTTTACAAGTGTCAGTGGAACTGATGACACGAACCAGACAAGTGTCAGTGGAACTGATGACACGAACCAGACAAGTGTCAGTGGAACTGATGACACGAACCAGACAAGTGTCAGTGGAACTGATGACACGAACCAGACAAGTGTCAGTGGAACTGATGACACGAACCAGACAAGTGTCAGTGGAACTGATGACACGAACCAGACAAGTGTCAGTGGACCTGATGAAACGAACCAGACAAGTGTCAGTGAAACTGATGACACGAACCAGACAAGTGTCAGTGGAACTGATGACACGAACCAGACAAGTGTCAGTGGAACTGATGACACGAACCAGACAAGTGTCAGTGGAACTGATGACACGAACCAGACAAGTGTCAGTGGAACTGATGACACGAACCAGACAAGTGTCAGTGGAACTGATGACACGAACCAGACAAGTGTCAGTGGAACTGATGACACGAACCAGACAAGTGTCAGTGGAACTGATGACACGAACCAGACAAGTGTCAGGGGAACAGATAGACGCTGGAGATGGATATTACACACACTGAGGAAACCTGTTTAAGTATTACAAGGCAGTCATTATTTTTGAATACCCAGGATATGAGAGGTAGAAGGCGACAAAATAATACAAGAAGACGAGAACTGGAGACAGACATGAGAGGAAGAAGGAAGACATAGAAAGACATTGAGGTAATGGCACGGGACGGGAAAACTTAGCATGTATCTGTTGAAGGAATCTATTCCTTGTAGAGCTGAAGGGTGATGAATGAATAAATATTCATCTTGATGATCGTTGTTCTGTTGTAATACTTATGAGAATAACATCACTGTTCTGATAACAACAATATTTCAGAAGATGACCACAAACCACAATCCAGTGCAGATTTTCTGCCTCATTATCAACTTCGTCGTGGTAGTTTTGACAACGCTTGTGGCCTTTTCAAATTTAGGTCGTCAGTACGGATTCCAGGAAGGTGAGGACAGAAATATTGTAATTGATACTTACTGATAATTATGATTATGATGATGGTGGTGGTATATATGTGCTAATAGACAAATGTATCCAATTTATTATGAAGATAATGGTGTTGATAGTATAGTGTTGACGTCAATATATAGTGTTGACGATAATAATGGATGTGGTATGTTAATCATGATGATATTTATGATTATGATGGTCACGGGGGAGTAATGATTATGACATGATTATTATTATTATGGTGATGATGATAACGATATGCACATGATGACAATAATAATAACATTGAAGATGATCAAGAAAGTCAACGCAAATAACAACACAACATGTGTACAAAAGCTTTGTAAATCGATATATATGCATGAACAACGAACAGCGCAACATGTACACGTTTGCGTTTCTCTGAGTTTATCTATTCGTGTTGCCATGCTTATGGATCTCGTTACACCATGACCGGACTATGTCTACAGTTCATTCAGCTTTGCTGCTGGTGTGACGTGGAATTATTTACCTACATTTATAACAGGGGTGGGTAATAGGATTTTGAGTCACGCCACAGGTGTGGCGAGTTTTTTTAAAGTTTCCAACGACTTTGATTAAAAGGGAAAGTCCAAAATCCCTTATTAAATAACTTTAGTCTAACATTTTCTTGCTTATAAAGTCGAACACAAATAAAGGAAGTTAAATGATTGTAAAAACGTGCAAGTTTTCTGTTTGACCAACTAGTCAAAGGTTGATTGAATTTATGAAACAAGTCAAGCCAAACATGGACAATAATTCGGAAACAGCCACTTTCAGTTGAGAATTTCTTATCTTTGAGAAGATATTCTCACATCTCAGTGACCGAAAAACTCTTGTTACAAACTTTAGAGTCCATCTACGGGTTTTGCAACATGAGCATGCCTGCGTAAGATCAACGTTTTTCAACGCACAGCAAAGTGATATGCTCTTGTGTTAAATTTTTCATGTTGAAGTGAAATGTATCTTTGCAAATTTTTTAAATCCCAAGCTGAACTGAATGAAATCAGAAAATTACGACTTACATTTCTGAATCAAGTGCTTCAACCGCACATACTGAGACAGTTTCTGTAGATGACGATCTACATTTGTGAAGGTGGTGAATCAGTTTTGGCAAGCGCGTTAAAATCTGACTTTACACTAGAGCCTCGAGAAGATTCAGTTTCAACCTGAATGCTAGAATGTGTTAAGTTTGATCCTCGGTCAATGTTTCTTTTCACTGAAGTTTCGTACTGAGTTCATTCAAATGTTGAATCATATGATAAGAAAGAACCCAGCCAGTTTTTAAGACAGGTTGGAAATGCCAGTATTCATAGCTTCAATGTAAACAATTTGTTTCAAGAATTGTTGTCATGAAATTGTTATTCAGTGTCTTGCCAGGACTAATAATCCCATTCGCCACACTTTTGTTGCCAATTCACAACATGTGTCGCTTGACTAACGTTTCCAAAATTCTGATCAATAATGTCTCATAACTACACCACTTTCAGAAGACATGTTTATAATAATAGCCCCTTCAGTCATAACTAACTATGGGAATGCGCCCACGAGGTGACAGTCATCAGCTGCTTATTTTTCTGGTGATTTTTTATTTTCGACGTTTTCTCCTCTCGTCTGCTTGCTGTGATAGCTTCTTTTTGCCCAGTCTCAGGTGGCGCCGTAGATAGCATCGCCACTTGGTGCGATCGGCAGCTTCATCCTCCAAGGTTGCTGGATTTATGTCCAGTGTCCTCGTGTCTCTCTTGCACACATCTTTGAATCTCAGCTGCGGCCGCCCAACTGTTCTTTTGCCATCCGCCAGTTGTCAATAGAAGATATCCATCTTCCATGCAGCGGACATGGCCAAGCCAGCGAAGTCTACGCTGTCTAAGCAGTTTATACATGCTTTGAAGGCCAGCACGTTACAACACCTCGACATTTGTCACTTTGTGTTTCCATGAAATACCGAGGATGTGGCGTAGACACCGTAGATGGAAGGTTCGAGCCTTCTTTCTTGCTTAGCATAAGTTGACCATGTCTCGCTGCAATATAGAAGTTTGCTGGTGAAATAGGCGTTATATACCGCAGCTTTTGTTTTCGGTGTGAGTTTGGAGTTTCCCCAAACACGGGTTGTGAAGCGGGCAACGGTAGCTGCAGCTCTGCCAATGTGGCTATCAATTTCTGTGTCCAGAGAGAGTCCGTCATTGATGGTAGACCCCAGGTATGTGAAGTGGTGCACCACTGCCAGTTCATAGTTATTGTCTGTGATAAATGGTGCAACATCCACATCCTGACTCATCACTCTTGTTTTCATATACTTATTGCGAGGCCAAAGTCATTGCATGCTTAGGTGAAGCGATTCATCAAGCTCTGAAGCTCCTGTTGACTTTGAGTGACGACTACAGCTTCATCAGCGAGTAACAACTCTCTTATACTGACCCTTCTGATTTTTGTTTTTGCCTTCAGCATAGTCAGCTTGCGAGGTTAAAACAGTTGGCCATCTCAGACCTAGTGGACATGTTTACTCTTTGCAAATCACTACGATCTTAATCATATACCACTTATAACATAGTGATTGGGATGTCTCTCATGGATGTTTCCATCGAGATCTCTGAACGACCATTTCTCTAGTGTCACAACACTATGTTTTTTTAGACTACTTACAACAACTATTATATCATGGCCAACTTTGTTGTCTATATTATTTTTTGCTAATTACCAGATATGATGTGAGTTAAATAAAGCACTTTTTAATATGTGTTGATATTGTAAAAGGTAAAGGTATAACATAACAGATTCTGCCGTTGCAGATTGAAGTATTAGAGACTTCAACTTATACTAGATTTCAGGCTTTATGAGATGTTGTGATGATTGTTTCCCTTCCCATATGCTGCTTTGCCTTCCGTAACAAACTCATCGAACAGATCAGGTACTCATTTACAGCTGCGTTATCGGGAGCGTGACTCTACCAGATTTCATAAATACATTAAATCTTTGTCTTTGGTGAGAAATCGTTCATGTTTAAGTACAACAAATCTGGGGCGCCATGTCTGCATGCGCCAATTTCTTTGTTTATTTTAGTGTTAGCGCTTATTTATTTTAAAGTTTCATCATATTTACTTTAGTATGCAAATGGTTTAATAAAGTAAAGTATTTCAAAAGTTTGCTTGTTGCTGCGGATTGTCTCCCTTGCTCTGCGGGTAGTGGCCCCCTAACTGGCCCGGACAGTGGATGTAAAAGGGATGAGCCTTTTTCCAAAGGTAGCAACCTGTGCTCAAGGTTACTCTTGGCAGAGATATTAATAGGAGGTATGGTGCTTCCCTCATTTTAGGGAGTCTCACGTGGTGGATTTTAGAATGACAAGTACAACAACTGCGTCTTCTAGTATGTTGTAAATTTTGTATACCCAGTCCCACTTCTGTGAAGAAAAAATCTATGTCACGTATTATTGAGCTTCCCAGCTGAAGGTAATTCAGCAAAGTATTTATTGTGTATTTAACTCTGTGTAATAAGTATTTTTTTTAATGAGTTATAGGGGGGGGCGGGGGGGTGCAGACATCAAACCGCACCAAATTTATGCAAGTATCAACTCAAACAATGGCTTTATATTTTACATAGATTTAAAATAATATTTAAATAATAACGAAGTATTTGCCTCAACAGGGTTTAAAAATAAATAAAGTTCAACTTGTCAAGAAAAAAAAAGTTCATTGATGTGTGAATCTTCACTATGGTAGGTTTTATAAGAGGCTATATGTTGTGCAATACTTTGTAACTTAAACTGGCCAGATGGTGACAGTGGTTTGTCGTCGAATTCATTGGTTCAGTCAAGCTTGTTCTCAGTGAAGTTTCTTGACTGGTTTCTTTCTCAAGTCAGGAGTTGAAACGACTTGTAGAAGAACGTTCGCTGCTGTGCAGGAATATTCTTTCAAAAGAGGTCGCCGCTTTTCAAGTGTATCCTAATCTAGACCGTCTCTTATAGATGGTGTCCAGCGTTTTAATTCTGGTAACTAGCACCAGAAACCCTTCTTTTATGAATGAGGCTAAAAAAATTTGTTCAGACTTTCATGCACGGAACGGATGGGCTGTAGTATTGTCATGGCAATTGTTTGAAGATGCCAGTTTGTCCCCCTGCGAACTAAGGGTTACTTTAGTAGGTACACTCGCTAAGATTTTTAATACTTGAGGAAGATTTAGTGGGTTTCTAAGGATTGTAGACTAGATTGATAAAAGAGCGAGATTTTATTTAATACTTTTGTTAATTTTACAAGTTACTTCAATCAAGTTTGGTCCGTCACTATAATGCGAATCCTTATTGCTAGCCTCCAGATCCCGTAGCATCCTGTAGTCTCCTTGAAGAAGTTGCAAGTACGCACCGGCCCTACAGGTGCAATTTTGTTTGACCCTAGACTTAAAGCACAACTTCTTCCTTATCAGTCGCACCATCTAGTACCACACATGCCTGAGTGTGCATTAGTCCATATTCATTTCGTTGTCTCATCGGTGATACCCAGGGGACTACAAGGGCTCACTGTCGTTGTGTGTACTTTTATCTTAAATGCTTAAACTGCTACAGCTAAAAGAAGAGGGTGTCCAGATCAATAACACAATACATTGTCTTTATTTAAATCCTGTTTTTAATCGATGCTTTCAATCAGGGTTTCTTAACCTTTTTGTGCCATGGACCCCTTTGATTGTCAGATATAGGCAATGGTGACCCGTTTATTGTCTGATGAAGGCGATGGGAACCCTTTTTGTTGTCAGATGAAGGCTATAGACACACTGTGATTTTCTGATGAAAGGCCATGGGCCCTCATTTTCATTGCCAGATAAGGCTCCTTGGACACCTGTGGATTGTTGTGCCCGCGACTGGTCACGGCGCCAATGAGTGTGTGTGTGCCCCGTCAGTTATGTTATATGGGCAAGTAGTACGATATTGATCTTGTTTTTAATCAGAGTTAATCCTTTTTATGTTGTTGTTGTTCAAGTGCTACAGGCTTTCCGCCTGAGATGGAGATTCTTGACTTTTGCTCATTTTTTCTTCCCAGGTTCGTTCTTCCCTTCAGGTTTAGTGATAAGCAAAACAGTTTCAACATGGCAACGTATATCCAAAAGAAATACTGTAAAGTTCCAAAAACAGCAATGCAGTAAATTCAACCAGAAGTTTATTGATCGTCATTTGACAAGCACTGGTATTTTCACAATGATCATGGTATCGTTACTTACTTATAAACAAAATAGTGTAAAATCAAAAGGAAAATATATCCTAAACAGAAGAAAAAATTAAACTGGTCTTGATAACCTCAAAGACGAAGGTCACATAATCCACTTTCAAACTGCCTAATGCCCTAAATTTCTATCTTTATCTAAGCTCTAAGACGAAACTCGACCCTGGCTTGCCTAACACAACTCAATGAATACCTTAGCAAATCTCTTCAGCAAATCTCTTAGCAAATCTCTCAGCAAATCTCTTAGCAAATCTCTCCCTTTCTCGCATTTCTACAAACTTATACACAGTTACATCTTTTTCGCGCCTCTTTGTCACAAAGTCCTTGCTAATGTTACACATCGGTCTCTGTTGTCGTCCATTTTGCACCACGACTTTCTGTTATTTCGACTTTTTTTCACACTTGGTGATTCTTTAGCCACTCTTAACAATTGGATTAAAAAAAAAAACAAAGATCAACAAACATTTAATTTCTCAATTTCCGGCATAATAACCCTTTCATTATTTATTTTCTGGGACTGCCCTACATTTGCCCTCTCACGAGCAGTGACTGCCAACTGAACTTTAAATGGACACTGCGTTTGTGGCGAAAACGGCCTTATCTGCTTTTTTATGGCTGTCAGTTATATATGTACACTGCTACTAAGCACGTAGGAATGGCTTTAGTGTTAGTAAGCCATGCGGTCACATTGTCAGATGAAGGGCCTTGGAACCATTATATGACAGACGAAGATTATGGATCCTCTTTGTTTGTCTTGATGTGAAGGCAATGGGACCCCTTTTATTGTATCCAATGATAGAACCCTTCTTGGAAAAAATATGTACATACACAAACTAAAAGTATTTTGTAAAAAAAATTTAGGGTTATGTTCATGGAACCCTAAAATCCATACATGGACTTTCCATAGGGTCTTGTGGACATAACGGCGTTAAGAAAAACCTGCTGTAGATAAAAGAAACCATAATCCACCACTAAAAAACGTGAACCATACAAATTGTTGATATGTAAGCCAGTCATTATTGTGTTGGCTCTGAAAAACATGGAGAATAGCAAAAAAAAATCACGATGAAGTTTAAAAATTTAATAAATGGATGCTTGCATCAGAAAATCTTACGGACAATGGCACCAACGTGGAACTGATGTCAAGGACTAGACTGCGTACCAGTTTGAACAAGAGATGAGAAAGAAGTAGCTGGCGATAGATTGGACACACATTGAGAAACCTATTGATATCATTCCAAAGGCGGTCCTCGATCTGGAATCCTCACTGTCAGAGAAAGTAGTAGAGACAGACATAAGAAACATATAGGAGAAGAGAACTGGAAAACAGAAATGACAAACAGACGAAGGGAGACTTGGAAAAGACCTTAAGTTGATGTTACGCTACAGGAAGGACTTAGGCATGTGTCCGTTTGAAGGTTCTATGGCTGCCTTGAGGAGTTGTTAAAGGGTTTTGTTTAATTGAATTGGATTAATCGATGCATTTTTGAGTTTCCTATAAAAGCTTTGTATTTTGATAGAGGAAGTTGAGGGGAACTGCTGGTAAGAGTTGGAGTACTTATAATTGACATCTCACAGCATAAGTCCACACCAGTTGCCCACACACTTCAATAGTCCTGACACCAGGGTCCCACTCGATCATCCAGGTCACTGCGTTCCGATCCTGCTTCCTCCTGGACACTGCCAGCCGATGAAACAGCTTGTAGAACCGGTCTTATCCACCGCATTGGCGTGTCTCTAAAACCAGCCGGTCTCAACAATTTCCACGCCTTTGTTCTGAGGTCACCCTTCACTGCTCTTGCTTCTATTCGGTCTCTGTACACTTCTGGTATCCCTTCTTCTATTTTTATGCCATCCTCCATTAATATGTATGAGATGTACAACGTTTTCTAATTTGTCTGATTTTTTTAGTTATATTATTTATCTCTACTTATTCTGTCCTTCTTCTATTTCCAGTCCCCACTTTTTTATATTTGGGTGTTTTTTGTCAGTTTCGTTTTTTAGTTTTTAGTTTCTTTAGTAGGTATTGTGACATCCGGGTCAGAAGTCACTTCATTTTCGGTGTCACGTAGGTTTAAAGGATAGAGAATTATTTGGGAAATAATAGAGCTGATGTGGAAGATTGGCTCAGGAATCCCTGATGGGTTTTCCCACTTCCGAAGGGTGACGAGAGGGTAAATTCTCGAAATCGACAGGTCTGGAAAATGAGTGGAAGGAGATATTTGGTCTCTCGCTACCGGTCAGTCCCTTCTCAGTTATCTATTATTATTATTCTTTAAATTATATTATATTTTACGAGCCCCCCCTCCCTTATAAAGGAAGATAAACATAGACAATATTCAACATCTAATGGAAGGAACAAAGCGTGGGGTACAGTATATACACCCAATTGGTTTATTGCAATAAAGTGAATAGATGGTGAATGATAGTATTGTCGATGGAATTAGTGTCTGCTGTATGTCTTATGTGTCTCACTCACTTCAACGTGTTTTTTCTTCTCATGGATGACTAAACTTTGTGGCATTGATTAGGTGAGTTTCCTTTGTCGTGGACTTAAGCTTTTCAGCCCCAGCGGCCCTGATAGTGATAGTGTGGTGCGTTAGTTCTACGGTCTCTGACGTTGCCCGGTAGGTCCTTGAATGGTTCGGATTTGCCTTCTCTGCTGTGCTCGACTCACGTATTCTGCGATGAGATTGGGACTGTCGTGCATAAGGCTCCAACCATTGACTGAAGACAAATAACGACGGCTTCAATTAATTTTCTAGTTTTAGAATAGCAGTCTTTCCACCACATAAGGTCCCTCTTGCCTGTCCACCTCAGATTTTAGTCTTTAACATCATATGTCTAGAGTCTAATCTTGAATTCAAGTTTCTCCTGTCTGTCCTTTATTATATTTCTCTGCCCCAGTGGCAGTATTATAATTCTTTAGACTGATTTATCGTCAGCCTAACCCGATGAATTATTATAAATGTCAGTTAAACCCACCAAATTTATCATAGAAATGTCGGCAACAGTATTCTAGTTCTGTGCCTCTAGCCTAATCGTCATGTCATTATGATGAATTTAACAAATAATTGGACATCCGTGTTTTTAGAATTGTCTGACAACATTATCACACACTTCATGTCTGGTCGCATCGTCATATAATTTATAATGAATATATGTCACGGTCGGTCAACATTATCGTTAATATTAATTTCCGTTAGTCTAAACGTCGGGTCGAAAATAATCAAATAATATGGAAATTAATAGCTATATATATATATATTCCTGTTATACATTATTATGAACATGTACATATCCCGTGGGATCATAAAATATACCCGATCACATGTGGCTGGATGTGATCGTAAAACAAAAATATGAATAAAGTAAACATACCAATCTTGCGTCGATTTTGCATGTACTACACATTTCATCACATTATATTCTAGCGAGATTTCACTTACCTACTCAAAGATGGACGCTAACCCGCAATTAGACACGTGGCTTCAGTGCTTTTAATGCGAGAATTCGCCGATAATTGGGTTAGACCAAGCTGTCTCAAGGGTTCCGTTCAAGTGAAGATTGCTCGTGTTTGGCGCACTTTTAGCGGGACATTTCCTCTTGGACACGTGATCCATAGCGTGCATCATGTGACATTAGCGTCAAATAAACGCTCCAATCAATAGCGTTAAAAGTCACGTGGGGTCTTCCTAAAGTGGCATAAACTGGTTTTTTTCAGCTTATAGCAGTCTTAAATTAAAAACGGTTCCTAGCTACCGAGGTCATTGGTCAACAATGACGTCTCGTATCTAAAAATAGCGAGGAGGAAATTACTGAATGCTAGGGGAATTTTGCGCCTAAGTGGACAATTCATAAGATACAGGGGACTTTGCGATCATGCATGTGGATGGAGAAAAAAAAACGATTTCGTCACGTAAATAATAATAAAAATAATGAAGAGAAGATTGGGCAATGGTTGTCCACAGAGCCACCTCCTCATGTTTGACGTTCCGTCCACACTCCTCTTGTCCTGTCTTCTCTTCTTTTCCAGTTTCTCCTATCATACTCGGTTATGCGTCCGGATGGTCTGCTCAAAAAAGTACTGCCCTACGTTGTTTTCCCAGGTATGTATTCTATGTGAAAGGAATATGGCTGCAACAGGACAGTGACCAATCTCCATTGCGGGGCATTAAGAAGTTCTTCGACGCAGAAAGCAAAAAAATCAACGGTTGGTTGATCAACTGCACGTGAACTTTTTCCCGTGATAAATATGGTTTGAAACTTCTGCAAAGCCCTTATTAGCGACAGGACATTCTCGCGTTTCGGATGGTAGAGTAGTTTCGGTTTCAGCAGGGTTCAATTTCCTACTAGCATATGCGTTGGGGAAATAGAGTTGCAGAACGGTCTATCATACGAGCTGCAGGAGAGTTTGGCTCTTATCCTTATATTGCTAGCATCGCGTTATCGCAGCGTAAGATAATCAGAGGATTAAAGTCAGGCTGTCGCAGAAAGAATTCGGCCTAGCTGTGAGTTTCTCTTCTGCACGAGTGATATGCATTTTCGCACTCCGCTGTCCAGGTTTACTTTTGTCGGGTTCCCATTCTTGGTTTAATGCGGTGCAATGAGTCGCACTCAGGGTATTAAAATCTTTAATATATCACTAGGTAGAGCCACCTAGAGACACAAATGACACTTAAACATCCTTTTTAGTCTGAGGTTCGGTGGGGCCGCTGTAACGTTCTGCAATATTACCCGCAACATTGGAACATGCATCCAGTGCGAGATAGTGTGTCCTCCCATGGAATTTCCTAGTTGCTCGCAGAAATTTGACATTTTGTAGTACGAGCGGTGAGTCCTGTTTCTCTAAGTCTTTCGACACCCAACACCCACCCCATCTATCTCTATTTGAAAGTACCAACCAGAAACTGCGTCCAGGTGCTCCCTCAAAGGGATCTTCGTGGCAATAAGTATGTCGGTTCCATGAAAATTTACTGTATCCCAGGGTGTGTTCAGGGGTTCCAGTACTTCCTCATCATACGAGTAAAGACGCTTAGGTGTGCGTTACTTAGCCCAAAAATGGCAATTACAATTAAACCGTAATGGCCTTCCTAAGTACTAAATGCTAACATATAGTCAGGAATATATCCAACCACTTTTAATATAATTACCGGGATCTGGTAGTCACCCTTTATGCTAGGTCTATCTTCGAAAAATATCGAGCTCTACTCCACTTGTGAAAAAAAGGCTGAATATCTGATATCCGGTAAGGAGGCTCCGCCTTGAAATTCCGTTACAGCGTTCAGCCTTCGATAGTCTAATGCAGATGGGCGATGATTTCTCCTCTGTGGATTTCTAAGTACAACAACTTACACTCGCACTATAAGGCGACTCTGATTTTGAATTAATATTTTCCTTAAGCAGTTACTAGCTCGATTTCTCACTCAATGCCTTTGGCTTTAGATTAGGCATAGAGGGAACAGGATAGTTCTTAACGCGTACCGGGCGAGGTCTGTTAGCTTCATAATCAATTTCTATCAGTTGGTCCATGCCAAGGTTTAATATCCTTGAGTGTACTAATGTGTTTTCTCAACAAAACTGTTGAACCCGTTGTCCACTGCCTGAACTCTCGTTAAAGTAGAACTAATCTGAAACATCTTGAATGAGTATTTCCGCACTGGACGAAGAGGGTATTCACCAGGAGGTCCGGGGTTCTGCCTCAGTTTCCGTCGCAATAGCCCTGTGTCAAGGAAATGTGGCTGAGGTTACTGCACCTGGTTCTCTTGTACATAATATAAGCGCATTCATCAGGATTTATTGATGGTAAATTTTACTGGCTTTCCCCTATCTAGTGGCAAACTTGAACATGGGTGGTTTCGCGGGAGACGATTTTCTCAATCAAAATATCGTAATATTGAGAACCGACTCCACCCGAATTTGCAATTATATTATTGCTGACTGGGCAGGAGTAATGACTACCTGATAACTCACCACCAACTACGCGAACCCTCATCCAACGCCTAAGTGTTGCTTAAGTACTACCCCGTAAAGCCGCTTGTTTACCTGCCGGTGCCCGGCGTACCATAAATCCAAATAGCCTGGTACCCCACCTGATATTAAGGCGTACAGTTCGAAGTGAACACCACCAACACGACAGAGGTGATGGCATCATCTGTGTCCCGTACACCACCTCAGGATCATCAACATTTCGCCCGTACCTTACCAGTGCTATCCACACCAGGACCCAATATAAACGGACAACAACCACACCAGCACATGTGTCCGTAGGCCATCCCAGTAGATCCTTATAGGGGTACCTTCGTGCGGTAAGCAAAAACGTGCTGCGGTGAAAGAAAATGATGCCCAGGCATCACGTTGGGTATTTCCCAGTGCGCAAGTTTCCGAAAGGATGGTAATAAAGTCGGTTCCCGTTAACCGCTCACCCCTGCCAATTGCCTGGGGTGGTATAGGGAGAGGGTGTGGTTATGTCGGGCCCTGAAATATCCTAAACACTTCCTCGGTGAGTTTTCCTCGGAAGTGGGAACCTAATTATCTGTATGGATCTGTGACGGAAACCCTAGCCGAGGTTATATATGTGAGCAGAGCCTCAGCAATCATGCTTAGATTCACAGGCGGGCATAGCAATTGCCTCTGCCTCACATGGGAGCATCAATCCACTATGTGTGTTATATAACTGTTTCTCTTTTTGTACGGAGTAAGTTGGAACCACTATATCCACCTACTCGTTTCGAAGCGGTGTGCGCAAAATTGGCCATTTCTCCCAGAGTGGCTGGGGTCCGTCCAGTGTTTCGGCGGGCTGTGCCTTGGCATGTGGGCATGATTTCAATTTCTCTGGTATCGGCGTTGATACCGGGACAATAATAATGACCTGAAATACGCTGAATCGATGGCACTTATGCCATGTGGCCTCTAAACGGAAGGCATGGCCATTTCTAGGACACTGGGCTCGGTATGCTGATGGAACCACAAGGTTGCCATGTTCTGTCCGCCATTCCTGCTTTCGATGCAACAGTCCATTTTTTTGTAGAAGTTCTCCTCTTTTGGAGAGGAGTGTGCGCTCTCGGTCGTTTTTTGTTGCAGGGTGCTAGAGATTGATCCTCCGTTTGTAGCCTTTTAATTCCTCAGGAAGGTTGTTGGTGGGGGATTCAATCCGTATTCCGTTTGGCTGTCCTCTAGTGGTGACAGCCCGCCACAACCTGAGCGGTGTATGGGTTTTCCCATGAACCACATACTACACCTAAGATCAAGGACTAAATTAGGGTCGTCCAGATCGTACTGCAAGGATTTCCAGTCAATATTTTGATTTGACCTTAATCTTGGCTATGGCCAAACGCATAGGTGCTGCACTTTTAGTGGGTCCTTGTATTTCTATAGTGTCTTCTGTCATCTGGTCAGGCTTGACTAGGGATGCACAGACAACTGCGTCGAATGCAAGGCCTGTATCATAAGGCAGGTCACCTCTTGGTCATTTACGAGGACTGTCTCAACGACCGGGGGATGTCGGGGTTTGTCCAGAGGTTCTTCCGGTCCATTTCCCCTTGCGGCACTTTTACGTAAGCAGCAGCATGATGAGGTGGGTTTTTCCGGTTGCACTCCTGCGTATTGTGGGTGATGGTTCTACAGTGCTTACACCATTTTTCCCCTTGCCTCTGCTGCTGGAAATTTAGATCTACTGTGTAGTCTTGTAGTCTGGCAGGTCATGCTTTTTGAAGTTTGTATACGGTGGTTTCACTTGGGGGTCCATGTGGGACTGAGCTGTCTGTCTAGGTACGTAATCTGGTTGTTTCCGTCTGGGTGGTGGATTCTCTGATAGTGCTGCCTGATATCGTTCCGCTAACTGGACTATGGATTCTAAAGTGCTGGCCCCATTCTCTGTCAGGAATCTTCTCATGTCGGAAGGTCATGGTGTCTTCAGTTGTTCGATCATGGGACCATTTCCTTCAGGCCTTCCAATCATGAGTAAAATTCCCTAAGGGCACCCCAATTCTCCACGTAGGATTCCAAGGTCTTGCGGCAGAATTGAGCAAAGTTATCTTCCGACCTTCCTCTCCTAGAGGATTACGGACGGGGAAACCCCTCCACTATTCTATAGGCGTCTTGCCATGTAGTCATAACGAACCAATTAGTGCCTTTTTCAAAGTGTCGTACTCATACTGCAAACCTGCAGGAAGCTTGCTATACACGTCATAAGCAGTTCCTCTAAGCCCTTGCGACAGTTTCAGGTTCCATTTGCTCTTCTCCAAACCAAACGTGGTGGCAAACTTTCTCAAAATTTGTAGAGATACCTATCGGATCGAGTCGGCTTGTTCCGAGACAGGCTATCCTAATGAAACGTCAAGGTCCAAAGTTGACTTGAGTGAGGATGGCAAAGGTCGGTGCACCCCTGCGTGCAAGGAGGGCATATCATCATGACCGCGGCGATGGTTGCCTGAGGAGGTAGATAGCGGGTCGCACCGGCTATGGTTCTATCTTTGAGCTTGATCCCCGCATCTCTAACTGCTTCATCTTCAATGCATGCTCGCGTTCATCTCTCTCGCTTCTTTCTCTAGCGTCTACAGCTTTTATCCTTCATTATTTCTGCTAACTTTATTCGCTCTTCTCTTTCAGCTTTCGCTGATTCTCGAGCGTAATACTTATCAGTCTCGACACTGACATAATTTGCAAGGTACACCCCACTATAACCTAGATCTCGACCGGCCTCCCCTAGTGTGCCTTTAAAGTTAACTATTTCAGCCTTCTTTTGCAGTTAAAGTCACATCTGAGTAAGCTAGTGCTACCTTCCGATTGTATTTCTAGCAACAAGTAAATACTAATTATTTTTCGACTGCTGTAGAATGAAATTACTACAGTTATGGAGACTTAAGGTCTGTAATTCAATGAAATACAAAATCAAGAACTAACTTAATTAAACACAACATATATAAAGGGATTCACCAATCAATGCCTGAATTTCTAGAAAAATGTTTTCTGTCTTTCTAGAGTCACTGTGAGAAAAATCATGTGTTAAATGGTATACTGTAATGACTGGAATGGATGATACTATCCCAGAGTATGATAAATACATAAGTTCATATACCGGTACCGAGACACCAGTGTCACGTAGCGTTTAAAGGATAAGAGAATGATTTAGAGGAAATAATAGATAAGATGTGGAAGATTTGGCTCAAGAATACCTGCTGGTTTTTCCCAACTTCGAAGGGTGACCGAAGGGGTAAATTCTCCGACTAGACAGAGTCTGAAAAGTTGTAAGGAGATATTTGGTCTCTCGCTACCGTCGTCCCTTTCATGTTATATATTATTATTATTCTTTAAATTAATATTATATTTTACGAGCACCACCTCCTATAAAGGAAGATAAATCATAGGACAATTATTTTCAAACATCTAATGGATGGACAAAGCGTGGGGATACAGTTTATACACCCAATTGGTTTTTTGCAATAAAGTGATTTGATGGTGAATGATAGTAATGTCGTGGAATTAGTGTCTGCTGTTGTATTATGTGTCTCACTTCTTCACGTGTTTTTTTTTCATCATGGTTGACTACACTTTGTGGCCACTTGATTAGGTGAGTTTCCTTTTTGTCGTGGACTTAGCTTTCAGCCCCGGTGATAGTGAGTGTACAGGAAATTTCTACGGATAATCTGTACGTTGACCGGTAGTGTCTTGAATGGTTCGGGATGAGTTAGCATTTTCTGTGCCGAAAGTCCGTATTAGCGTCTGAGAATGGAAGATTCGAGCAAATCCACATTAGTTACTTGAATAAATTACAGATCTGCGCTTCATTAATTTCAAGCTTTAGAATTGGCAGGATATTTCTAAAAAGTTCTATGCTCACGATATGTCAGCGATTTTAGTCTCTATATATCATATGGCTAGAGTAACTAATCTTGCTTTAAGTTTTCCTACGAGTCTGTTTATATATTTGTCTCTTGGACCGCAAGTGGCCAGAGGATTTGTTGGAATTCTTTAGACACACCTGACGGTTCCAACTGTGGCGCACTTAATACCTCTAATGAATTATTTAAATCTTTCATTTTAACTTTCCTATTTTAACTTAGAACCATGTCGGGACGAACGAATGTATGTCTAGTTCTGTGCAGCCACACTAATGCTCATGTCATTATGATGAATTTTTAAACACAATTAATTGGGGACATCCGTGTTTTTAGATATTGTCTGACTAACATTATCACACACATCATCGTTGGTTCGCCTCGTAAGTATAATTTATAATGAATTTATGTCACGGTCTGTCAACATTATTTTTAATATTAATTTTCGTTAGTCTAAACGTCGGGTCGAAGTTAATCAAATAATATGGAAAATTAATAAGTCTAATTAGTATATAGATATTCCCCTTTTATACATTATTATGAACCATGTACAGATCCCGTTGTGGATCATAAAATATACCCGATTCACATGTTGCTGGATGTGATCGTACAACATAAATATGAATAAAGTAAACATACCAATCTTGCGTCGATTTTGCAATGTACTACACATTTCACTTACCTACTCAAAGATGGACGCTAACCCGCAATTAGACACGTGGCTTCAGTGCTTTTAATGCGAGAATTCGCCGATAATTGGGTTAGACCTAGCTGTCTCAAGGGTTCCGGGCAAGTGAAGAGTGCCCGTGTTTGGCGCACTTTTAGCGGGACATTTCCGCTTGGACACGTGATCCATAGCGTGCATCATGTGACATTAGCGTCAAATAAACGCTCCAATCAATAGCGTTAAAAGTCACGTGGGGTCTTCCTAAAGTGGCATAAACTGGTTTTATCAGCTTAAGCAGTCTTAAATTAAAACAGGTTCCTAGCTACCGAGGTCATTGGTCAACAATGACGTCGTATCTAAAAATAGCGAGGAGGAAATACTGAATGCTAGGAGAATTTCCGCCAGTGACAATTCCCGGGACTTTGCGATCATGCATTGAGGATGAGAAAAAAACGATGTCACGTAAATAATAAAAAAAATGAAGAGAAGATTGGGCAAGTTGTCACATCGGCCATGCTTCGCCTTCAGGGAAGTACCTAGGTTTCATTTATATTTATTTTTATTTATTTTTATTTTTATATTCCTTTAAGTTCTTATGTCTCCTATCTAGCCTTCACTTTCTTTCTTTTCTTGACGAAGGCCTTGTGGCCGTAACGTAGACTACTTTCTTTGTCTTTTGTCCTCGTAAGACGAATCACCTTTTTTCGATTTTTTTTCAAACCCACCCATTGTATTTGATAGATAATCTAAAGTGAAGGAATGACAATTTGCATGTATACACGGTGAAGAAAAAATGCATTTGCATTTGTCTGCTATGAATAACTAATTAATAAATGAAATGTTAAATAACTATTTCCGTGTAATTCACGGGGGGTCTCTGAAAAGACAAAGAAAGAATCAAACTTCTACACCCTCAGGCATGTCGTAGGAAGGGACTGATATGAGGTTGTGAATGGGGCTGGTAATCTCACTAAGTGAAACAAAATGTCATAGAAACCACCGCTGCTACACCATGTGCCTGCGTGGTGCAGGTTCTTGTAGGACCAGCTGTAGTAGTAGATTCATACTCCGCAGGGAGCGCAAAGGAAAATGATGAATATAATGATGGTGTACAGTACCGTTAGCGTCTTGAAACCTGGTAGCGTACGCTCCAGCCTACCCAGGTGTGAATAGGTACTCTGCTCTTTGTTGTCATCATTTGAATCGCTTATCTATCTGTGTTGAGGCTATTCTCCTATTAGGCGTATTAATCTGATGATGGTTAGAAGTTGACAGAAGTGGGATCCTTGGACCAAAACATGGAATTGTTGTTGCAGATGATGTGGAACAGTTATGGAGCAGGGCAGTTATCTGTACAAACACCTGTAAAGATTTACGACGTGACGGCAGGTGAGATGGTGCCTTAACTTCTCCTCCCAAAGGTTTTGTCGGTTAGACTTTTTTAGTAAAACGCTATCGGAGACCCGCTTACACAAACTTACGGAAGGCAAGGGAAAAGAACAGTAATATGTTCTCTTTTTAAAGTCATGAATGGAAATAACTTCCAAAGAATTTTTCTCAATAGATGTAAGAAAAAAAAACTCTTGTTATGGAGGGCCAATCCTGATAGATAGAAGTGAGTCATGGACAGTTAGTAAGCAAGCAAGACAATCCCCCATGGATGCCTCAGAGATGGAGTTTTATAGAACAATGTTAAGAATAGTATGAACAGCTATAACGAGTAATGAAGATATCATGAAATAACCCAGTAGGCAAGGGAAGCTTTATGCTCATATTAGAAGGAACAAATCTACTTTCCTTGACACGATATGTGAAGAAATAAAGCTAGATTTTATTGAAACATCAGCAAAGATTGAATGAAAAAGAGAAAAACAGGCAGAGGACAAGGAGAGAAGATATTAGACTTTCCGACATCACGTCAGGGAAAGAAGTCGGTAACAAATCGATGGGACAGAAACTGGGGAGCGAAACTAATCTCCTGCGCCAGGTGGTATGGTGCCTGAGGAAGAAGAAAGAAGAAGAAGAAGAAAAAAAAAAGAAACAGAAGAAGGACAAGAAGATGATGATTACGACGACGATGATGATGATGATCATCTCTCTTCAAAGAAGCAGTTTATTGTAAGCAACTAATCTTTAACATATTTACTAACTTGTTTAGTTGGTTGCTTCATTCTTCCGGTTAATGTTACACTATTATGTGAAGCTGTGCCTTATTACTCGTTCGTTGTATGTCTAAATAGTTTGTTAACTGAAATAACCAAAGGCTGTTTGTGAAAGATCGCCTGAATCACAGCTAAGCTACATGTTCAGCTTCTTAGTAGAATTTCTTTCCTCTCACTACATGCTTGAGGCGCAAGGCAACTAATATGATTTTATGCATGGGGCTAAGTACTTCATCGTGTAAAACAAATTGCTACAGAAATAAAAACCACTAGAAGATCATGTAAATGTTTGGTGCAGTCTTCCTGCATGAGGACCAACTGTAGTGGTCGCTCCGTGCTTCTTTCGGACCAAAAAGGAAAATATGAGAGCCTTACGGCGAAGTCCTAAAAACGTGCATTTTGGGACCATAAGACGCAGGAGAATTGTATGCTTTTCTTTCTTAACAAAAAAAAGATATACATCTCTGGCCCTGATTATAAAGACTTTTAACTACAGATGTTATCTCCGAGATGTTGAAATAAGCATCGCTTTTAACAGTTTAATATATATCAGCCATTATTATCAGCTTACAATGAACGAGAGAACCCCCCCCCCCCCTTTTCCCCCTTCCCCCCCCCCCCCCCCCCCCCCCCCAAAAAAAAAACCAACCCTGAAATATAAGCACTGCAAAAATGAGCCTACAAAATATAAGTAAATTATCAGAAAAAAAAAGTTACATTTTGAAAACTACAACAAAAATTAGAAACGCCAATAAAGATTCTTTAACATAGTCATAAAATTCGACTACATATAATTTTTTTTTTTTCAGCCATTCCAGGTCTTTTACGAAATGACCTTGAAAAAGTAGCAGAACTGCAACCAAGTCCAATATCTCCTCCTGCATTTATACATTGCACGTGGGGTGTTGTTTTAATCTGGCAGATCATATGGTCTATCCACGGCCTTGTTTCCATATTCCGGAAAACATACGGATTTCCGGTCTACACCAATCCAGTGTTGCTGTCTCCTTTGCTGTTGTTGCTGTTCGTGTTTGCCTGCGGCTTCAATGTTTCCTGGTTCATTTTGTATGACAGTAAGTTTTATGTTGAGGGAGAAATAGAGTATCTGCGATGTGTAGAAGACAGAAAGACAAGCAGAGGAAAAGGGTGTATGATGGGCGATCAAGATATAAAGATAATCCTATTTAGAGTAAGGAAGAAACGAAGTAATAAGGAAAGAAAAAATACTGATCTATCGAATGAAAGAAACGAACGAAACAAATTAACAAACCGAAAGGCGAAATAAGACAGAAAAAACCTAACGAATGAACAAACAAAAGACAGAAAGAAAGAAAATACGAACGAACATTTGAGGTATCAATAAGAGACGAAGATGTGTAATTTGTGATGAAAGTACTTTTTTTTTTTTTTTTTTTTTTTGCATTCATTCATTCATTAATTTAGTCATTCATTCATTCTTTCTTTCTTTCTTACGAGTGCCTATGTTTTGCCAGTGTTTGTAAATTATTTATTACTCACAGACCCATGATTTCCCTCTTTTCTATGTTTACATACTTGTTACTTAAAGCAATTTAATGCAATTTTATTACGGTATTTATACGTTTTTAGTGCCTTACAAGTTACAGTATTACGGCCTGTGAGTGTCATGTGGCGCACAAACATGAAACGAAATTAACTGAAGTTTGTACACCACAAAGCAGCTCTCAGCAAAGCGCTATCACCTCTATTACTTTCCTATTCACTCTGGTTCTGAGCTCTCCCAAGGAATTGTCACGTCCTGCACAGAGCCACTTCTCAGCTTCCCCTGCCTATCACTGGGGAAACAGTAAGATCCTTATGCATGCAGTCAACCAAGTCAAAGCCAAAGAGTTACGCCAGGGGCTCAAGTGACTTCTCCAAGCTTAGTGTGCAATGCTGGGTTCTCAACAAGTTTAACCACAGGGGAAAATCCCTAGAAGTGTGAGAATGATTTCAAGAGTTCTCCAACTCCCAAACGGATGGGAGATGAGAGGACACTCAATTCTCAACCTTCATAACTCGTGGAATATCATGCTTAAGAAACTGCTGTGACAGTTCGCAGAATTCTTTATTAACATCGCTTTGAACAATAAATGAGATTCACATATAGGTGAATTAATAATGGATTCTGGTTTCCACACTAATACCCAATACTTGCGTCCTCACATCCACTGTCTAGGAAGGACAAAGACAATATTTCTTCATTTAAGTCAGGGGTCGGGAACCTTTCCGTGACAAAGAGCCATATATATTAAATTTAATTCCTATTCACTAGGAAAGTAATAGAGGTGATAGCGCCTTGCTGGGAGCTGCTTTGTGGTGCACAAACTTCAGTTATTTTGTTTCATGTTTGTGCTGCCACATGGCACTCCCACTGAACGGTTGGTGGGCATGACGTCACTTAGTAAGACTGATGACGTCAGTAAGTTGTTAAGCGTGACGTAGGCTTGGTTACAACGGTATTTGGTGTCAGCCGTTCCGAGGTTAACGACCTTTAACCAAATGTGTGATTCAAGTCGACAAGATTGAGTGGCCCAGCTGCCATGAATCTTGTGTCTGAGGCATTTGAGGTGTCCAGACGTGGTCTTCTCATGTATGAGTGTGAGAGCTTGACACTCACTGCAGTACGGTAGCGAAGGTTCTTTTCGAGTATGAGGTCTTAGAAATGTCCAGATGTACCAGACGCCAGTGTGTTTTTCTGTGGAATGTGTACCACTTAGATGAAGAAATATTGTCTTTGTCCTTCGTAGAAAGTGGATGTGAGGACGCAAGTATTGGGTATTAGTGTGGAAACCAGAATCCATTATTAATTCACCTATATGTGAATCTCATTTATTGTTCAAGGCGATGTTAATAAAGAATTCTGCGAACTGTCACAGCAGTTTCTTAAGCATGATATTCCACGAGTTATGAAGGTTAAGAGTTGAGTGTCCTCTCATCTCTCATCCGATAGGGAGTTTGAGAACTCTCAACACGTCTATACGAATATCTGGCTTGTTCCGTGTTCTATATTGCAGTGATGCGTTTAATGTCTTAAGAGCTCATGCACTTTTTGGAGGTGCTTAACTGGCCGCGTGTTCTGCTACGGTTTACTCCAGCGTTGCCACATCTAGGTGAATTCGCCTAGATCTAGGTTTGTTTGTTTGGGGTTTTTTTCCCGTCTAGGTGTCACTTTCTTTCATTAGTTGACGAACGCCACCTAGATTTCGCCCAAAGTAACCCGAAAGTAGCCCAAAACTGCCAAAAGTAGTCGAAGTTGCCCAAAAGTGGCACAAAATTCAAAATCTAGGTGTATTTGGGTGTTTTTTAAGGTACCATCTAGGACATTTTCAAAATTCATGGTGGCAACACTGGTTCACTCTCGCAGCGAGGCGATAGCGCAGTTCAGATGGTCCCTGGTTTGAATCCCCGAACTGTCTATTGCTTCTGTTACTTCTATGTTGCCAAGTGTTTCTTTATTTCTTTGTTTGTCTTACAAGTGTCTATTATTTAACAATGTTCGTTAAGTACTTACTTGTGTGGCATTACTTGGTGCTGCTGTTGGTTTTATCTACCACTGCTTGTGCTACAAGAACAGTAATTATTATTACTTTTTCACTACACATTACTTCTACTATTATATCTGCTTCCAATACTACCTTCTTATTCTACTACAACCGCAACTATCGCTACAACTACCACCAAAACTAATTTTTGGCAGGCACAAGTTCTATTTCATTGAACTTTTGTGTGTGTGTGTGTGTGTGTGTGTGTGTGTGTGTGTGTGTGTGTGTGTGTCCGCCACAATGTGACAGTATTGTCTCCCCTGTTCCGCCACAATGTGACAGTATTGTCTCCCCTGCTCCGCAGCAGTGGTCCAACAATGGACAAACTTAGAGTATAATGATGAGGGTCTTCAACGGTATCAACCATCGCCTCAAGATTACTCTAACAATCAATGTTGCCACAGAGAGAAATGAAATTTCCCTAAATACGCACAGAGTTATACCACATGGAACTTTACATTTTTTTTGTTCACCCCTGCGTCTATACTTCTTCCGGATTGCCAAATAAGCTGTTTGCCTAGACCGCCAAATACCCTTTTTGACCAGGGAGCTAGATATTCCTTGCACCGGCTCTAGGAGGAGGGAATAGAGGACGACAGGAGAAAGTAGTAGATGAAATTAAAGCCTGCCTTTAGAGGAAGTTACGAGCAGAACTCAATGGAACATCCAGCGAGAGAGAGGATTGTTAAGAGAAATGATCGCTCACGCCATGGGTTATGATGATCATGAAGGTGATGATTTCAGCAAAGGAGAAATTGGCAAGAAGACAAAAATATCTGTGTACCGCTCCACCTATGTTCCAGTCTTGACATAAGGATGCGAGTAGTGGGCAATGACTACAGCCCACAAAAGTCAACTCCGAACCTCAGAAATGAGGTATATGAGGAAGGTGGTTGAAGTAACAAGAAGAGACATGGTCCGCAACCAGGGGATACGTCAGGGCCTCAAAACGCAGTCACTGTAGACCCAAGTGAACACATAAACATATAAGGAGGGGAAACCCGAGGCCTGTAAACAGTAAATAAATAAACAAACAACACACAAAGGTATGTTATCAGGCACTCAGTGAGAAATAAAGAAGTAGAAGACCAGACAACAGAAAAACAACAGAAGTGATAGGCTTACCAGGATCGAACCAGGACCTTCCGAGTGGCGATTCGCTACCGTGGCTAGGCGGTTGGGTGCCGTTCGGAAGGTCCTGGTTCGATCCTGGTAAGCCTATCACTTCTGTTGTTTTTCTGTTGTCTGGTCTTCTACTTCTTTATTTCTTACTGAGTGCCTGATAACTACCTTTGTGTGTTGTTTGTTTATTTATTAGACCCAAGTGGAAGAGTCTCAATTACGAGACTCGTACGATGGTTTGGCCATGTCTGCAGAATGGAAGAAGATCAGATACCATGTCAAATATAGGAAACTAAGAGCCAGGGATCCAGACATAGGAGGACAACATTAGACAATCTCTGAAGGACCGAGGACTAGATTGGAAACATGCCAGGAGAAAGACAAACGATAAGATAGTATGGCGCTCTCTCGGGCAAACCTCTACACCTCAGGGTAGAAGAGGAACGAGTAAGTATGTAAGTATAAATATGATGATAATGTCGATGAGATGATGATGATAAATACTTAATGAGTTATGCAGTGCCGGGTGGAAATTAGAAATAATAATTTCGTGTTTTCTCTGTGTATGCGCACTTCGTTCGGCTGTATGCACTGTATTAAAAGCTATGTGCGAGCGCACAAGCACATAATTTAGAGGAACCAGTGTCATCAGTTACATAAATAAGTCCAGAAAAGTCGCCCATGGGATTAGGATTAAGGCTAGGCTTTGTGATTAGGTTTAGGATTTCTAAATCTAACCCTAACGCTTACCCCTTATTATTGAGTCTATTAATTCTTTTTTGAGGCTTATCGAACACACATTCCCACTGTTCTTCTTTTTCACCAATACTGTCATAAGTGTTACATGCATTCGTCAAATACACCTGACTTAAGACATTAAAATTTTATTTTTACAGGGGTGTACACATCCACGTCATGCCTGTTCATATTTCTTATGACTGCCACATTATGGGTGACGTATGGAATATCTTTGTACGCGCTAAACTGGCATATCTACAGGATGGAAAAGTCCAGGATGCAAGGGGAGATTTATTTGACACGAGCACTTGTTCAGGTATCTTAGAGAGTAATTGTAAAGTTTAGATTTAAGGTAGTGTGTGTACGGCTAAATGTCGCAACAGGTGTGTATGATTATATGTGGAACTGGTATGTATGGTTAAATGTGGAACCCGTGCATATGGCTACCGTCCGAACAGGTATGCATTGTTCTTGTTGTGTAACTAGACTGTTGAGCTTCTCGCTCTATAGCAGCCAATACCAAGTTGAAGACTCCTTGGTATTATCTACACTGTAGATCTAGGCTTTTCCTTGTGGCTTTTCTGTCATTTCGAAACGTGTTGAGTTGAAGTCTTGAGCTCCAGTTTCTCCAGCTCGACTTGCATTTAACGGATCGTCACATCTAGTCCCAAGCTAGGAATAAAAGAAGCGCGTGGCATACTGTGCATTCCCCGCAATCCAAGGAGGCTATCCAACAATGCAGAGATAAAATACTGTGCTCTGGTTCTGGGCTCTCTGTCGTGGAACGAGTTGTTTAAACCCACTACTTTGTTAAATCCCTATGTCGAGAGCCCAGCCAATCAACGCACAGTTGCTGAGCCGGAATAAATTACAAGAAGTTACGCCAGGAAAAAAAACTTAAGCCCTGTTTTTTCGGATGTGGGTCGCGGCCATATTGTTCACGCAATATGGAGGAAGAAAACTGAATAAAATTAGGATGTACGAGCATAAGACGAAACTGCAGGCAACCAATCAGCTTGCTCCGCCAGGAACCAACCAAACGCTTTCCTTAACCAGTAAAAGTTACTTTACCTGCCTATATAATCGGGCGAGATTTTATGCTAAAACACGCAACACCAGACACGAAGCCAGAGATACCGACCGACTGAAGAGAGGAGCTGTCAGCTTTGATTTATAGCTTACCTAAGGGCATTGACCTGCAGCTGCTTCGCTAAGTCGAGTCAAAATCTGGCCGGGTTAAAGCTTGGAGGGTTTTATTCGTGTCATCAAACCTGAGGACGTATGTCGAGTCAATCCAGCTGCCTGAAACTTCGCAGGAGCACAGAGATTGTACCTGAGCTACATCTTTAGTCCCCCTCAGTCTTGGGTGGGCTAAAGGAACGATCCACAGCAGGTGGTGTGTCAATCGAACTAAGGAGAACAGAACGTTTTGAGAGATGAGTACACAGTAGTACCATTTAACGTCGGCAATTGTGAGCATTTAAGTCAATGAAGAAAACGTGAATTAGCGTAGAAAGAGACAAGATTAACAGCACAGCTAATAAATGTAATAGACGTAATTAACAGCACAGCTGATACATGTACTATAATTGAATAACAGCACAGCTGATATAAATTTTGTTCCTATAATTGGAAAACTTGTTGTAATATATTTATATATCTATATAAATATTTGTAAATCATATGTAAACTTACAAATCCATTACATTCCATTTTTTCAACATTCACCCTTCAGCACAAGAGTAGATAGTGTATATACTAAATAAATAATAAGGAAATTGTATTTGAAGACTTGTCAATTTTATCATTGTTAAGTAAAATCTGTTTCTTTGTCTTAATATCACAGTTAGTTACACAGCAGAGGTGGCAAGTTATGTCGGTCTCCTCTCTACTAATTTTTCTAGATCAGAACATTCACAGTCGTAACTAATTTGTGATACCAGTAGTTCTCTCAGACACTGGGACTTCACCATTTTTCTGCAGAAATTCTATTTCTGTAATTGTCAGTACTATACTGATCCTAGAGCCAATAAAAACCTCACGCCACATCTCCCAAGGAATTGTCACGTCTTGCACAGAGCCACTTCTTAGCTTCCCCTGCCTATCACTGGGTCCACAGTGAGATCCTTCTGCATGCAGCGAATCAAGTCAAAGCCAAAGAATTAGTGTGGAATGCTGGGTTCTCAACAATTTTTACCACATGGGGAATCTCTAGAAGTGTGTGGATGATTTCAAGAGTCAATGAGGGTGTAATTAGCCTCACAGACAGAGGTTCACTTCCACGTACATATATTGTAGCATTGTGCAAAGCTGGTGGTCATATAAGGATGACTCCAGATATGCCTCCATGCATGGTATGCATAGTAAAATGGGAAACAGGTATGTATGGTTAAATGTGGGTGGAACAAGTGTAAATCGTTATGTGTGGAATAGGAATTTATGGTTTAATGTGGTGTACGTGAATATGGATAACTGTCCGAACAGGTGTATACAGATAAATGTGGAACTAGTATGTATGGTTAAATGTGGAACACGTGATTATGGCTATCTCTCTGAACAGGTGTGAATAGCTCAGTATGAAACACGCACGTCTGGTCCGTCTGAAAGGTGTGTAAAGTAAAATGTGGAACTGGTATGTATGGTTAAATCTCATGTTTCTTACTTAGCTCTAGATTTCTTTTATTTCCCTGACGAAGGTCTTGTGTGTGTAACGTTGGTAGTGTTTTTTTATTTTATTATTTTCTTTGTCGCTCGTTTGTGCTAGTTAGATACATTACTTTTTTTTTAAATTATAATTATCCCACCCTACGTATGGAACAGGAATATGTGGTTAAATTTGGTGTACGTGCGTATGGCCCGAACAGGTGTGTAAACGCTAACTTTGAACAGTCTTAACCTTGATGATTCATCTATTGCAGTGTCATTCTCTAACAGGTGATCATTAATCGTTCTCAGTATCTCTCCCTTATCCATATCTAGTGTCACCACTGTTGGTACTCTTGATGCTAGTCTGTCAGTTCTCTCATTACCGCGTACCCCTGCATGACCAGGACTGTAGATTCACGTCAGCTCTTGCAGATTCGAAGCTTCTATGGAGGTTTTCCATTAATGCCTTTAGCCAACCATTTTGAACTTGTCGAAGCATGGACTGAGAATCTGACACAGTGACTGCCTTTGTTACTGAAGTTTCAGTTAGCCACCATACAAGGCAAACAATGTTATTGAAACAGACAAATTATGATTGCCCCCTGCACATTTTCTTCTTTCCTGACAGTTCTTTTGGATAATATTTCCTATTTGTCATTGCTGTCCCTACTGCAAGTGTTCCATAATCACTGTATAACTTGTCAAAGAGAGTTACACTGTTATAAAATCTGTCCATGACAAGAATATGGTTTTTGTTTGCCAAATCACCTGAAGTCAAAATCCTGATGACGACACTACCAACAACACCGAGTTCTGGAATAACATCCTCTGTTTTTCCAGTGTAAATTTCCAAATTTAGAATATAGCCCGAAGCTCGCTTCACATGCCATGTAAGCCTTTATTCCCCACTTTACGGGCTTTGATTTTATGTATGGTTTGAAGGCAAGTACTGCTTTTAGTGGGGATCTGCCCTCGTCCTAAACTCAAGTGTTGTGAGGGTGAATAATAATATCGAAAATCTTGGAAGCAACAAATTCAGACATGGGCCTTACTTGTACAGTTTATTATCTGCTTTATCCAGAGCAGGCGTCCTCTTCATACTACAAGATGAAGAAATGTCACCATATAGCAAGAAAGCGATCGCTGTTCCATTTACAGTGCAAATCCAGAGTTTGCGAAATGAAGTTACGAAGACAACTGGGACCAGTAATCTTCGTAAACGTGGTTTTTATCACACCTGTTCTCCATTTGAAGACGCAGTCCAAAGGAA
This sequence comes from Oreohelix idahoensis, assembly GCA_024509875.1. NCBI lineage: Eukaryota > Metazoa > Mollusca > Gastropoda > Stylommatophora > Oreohelicidae > Oreohelix > Oreohelix idahoensis. Next base: position 26,426 of record JAMPIV010019514.1, on the reverse strand, counting down.
TGCTTTTACCTCTGGCACTGTTACATCTTTATAATTGTTATAGCATAGTACCTGGTTGCTTTTTGCTTTTTTACTTGCTCAGCACGTCTGTTTGTCCTTGCTCACACAAATTGTGCCAGAAATTACTGTCGAGGAAAAGTTCCAAAAATTCAATGGCTTTACTCTCAGGAGAAAATGGAATCTGGAATATTCTTAGGGGCCTACTACTGTTTCCACAAATGTTGTGGTCCTACGGTAAAACATAGGGTCTAAAATATATTTGCGGTAGATCAACCATGTATCAAATTTATACTTGATACATTGTGTGGGATACGCCCCTTTTCCACTACCCCTGCACCATAGCCCGATCCCTGAGGGGCAGAACAAGGGTTAGCAAAACTAGCTTTATCATAATCTGATTCACAAGTTTCATCACTCGATTCATTTTTCCGATGTCACTTTTTCACAATAATCACCATCCTAAATCTAATTCATCATCCTCTGAATCCATTGAGTACAAGTTCAACAGCTTGTTCCGTTTGTTAGCCTCTTTAGAATGGCTATTTCCTGGATTTTCAACAAGCCTTTTCATTGTGAAAACAGTTAAAAATTGCAAAAATATTTTTCACGTCGTGGGCGCCGCCATTTTGGTCTAACATTCTACAAGAAATTGTTTACTTCACTGACATCATTATTTTTTTACACATTTACATTCCCACCCCATTTTGCTAAAGCTAGGTGTCTCAGAAGTCTCAGACCGAGAGTTAACGGTCTCTCGGGGAGGAGGATTGTTTACGCACGGACCGAAATTTCGGGTCACTCGGGTTCACAAAAGGTTATGGAGGCTGGCAGTAACTGCCTCTAACTCCCATTCTCGGTGCTGGAAGTTGTTATCTCGTACGCCCCGCTTATTGGTTCGGTCGACTGATTCTGCACATCCAACTTCATCATCAGTTGCCATCATCAACAACGAAGGTTAGGCTGTAATGGATCTCCAACGTCTTCTGGTCCTGTTTGTTCTTGTCTTTGGTGGTGCACTCTGATAGACTCATTCCCTGACCCCCTTCTCTTGGATGTTATTCTTCCCACTTATAGCGTTGTCTTCCCCTTGCACGTTTGCCTTCAACTCTCCCTTCTGTTATGGTCTTCTGCAAGGTGTTATGCCTTTTATGTGTGGCCAAAGTATCTCTTTAACTGCCGAACTTTGAACCCTCCCTCATAAGTTTCTCTTTTCCATACCTAGATTTTCTAGGACCTCCTTATTTGTTTTCATCTCTTTCCATGAGATACGCCCCATTCTTCTTTATATCCACATTTCAATTTAACCCTAGCAAAGAAAGCCCCAACATGGATTTCACAATGGCATTCATTATCCCCCGCATGATCAAGTATCAGTTGATTTATTTCCAGTTTTTCTGCTTTTCTCATTGCCGCAAAGTTTCTACACTCTTCTGGCAAGGATATGGAACAGTTATAAAAAAATAATGGTTAAATCGTTAACAAGTGTGTATTACTAATATGAAAACATTTATATATGGTTAAATTGGGGAACCAAGTGGTGGTATTACTAATGTGAATAGTTATAAATGGTTAAATGGTGAACAAGTGTGTATTACTATACGTGAAACAGTTTATATGTGGTTAAATGGGGAACAAGTGTGTATTACTAATGTGAAAAACAGTTTATATATGGTTTAAATGGGGAACAAGTGTGTGTTTACTAATGTGATACAGATATAATATGGGTTAAAAATGGGGAACAAATGTCTGATTTTTTACTTAAAGTGATACAATTATATATGTTTAAATGGGTGAACAAGTGTGGGTATTACTAAACGTGAAAACAGTTATTTGGTGGTTAAATTGGGGAAAAAGTGTGTATTACTAATATGAAATAGTTATATGTGGTTAAATGGGGAAACAAGAGTGTATTCCTAATGTGAACACAGTTATGTATGGTTTAAATAGAGGAACAAGTGGTTTAATTACTAATATGAAACATTTTTATGTATGGTTAAAATTGGGGGAACCACGTGTGTTATTACTTAATGTGAAATGAAATATAGATGGTTTTAAATGGGAAACAAATGTCTTTTCCTCAATGTCAAAAACACTTGTGTAAAAACGCTTTAACGCGGGAATTAAATGTGTGATCGGTGCGCATAGGGGGTTAATAGCGCAGGTAAATGTGTCCATAGCGTAATGTTGAGGCATGTAGCCGCCATAATATAAAGTGAGGGACGGGTTGTGAATATGGCAGGGCGTGAAGGCAGGAATGCATTTGTTCGTGTGGAATATATGTATCATGTATTGATATGGAGTTAGATGTAATACGGCGTGAGGAAAGCGACTGTGTAGGATTTGTTTGAGAGCACATAAGCGCGTGGGTTAAAGGCGAGCAAAAAATTTTGGCACAAGGATAGTATATTAATGACTTGTTGCTTGGCAGTATTGAATAGGTTAATCTAGGAGTATGTAATGTACGACAAGAAGAATCAACTAGAATGTATTGTGACTAACAAGGAAAGATTAAAGGAAATAAATAGAGGACCGACAGCGAGAGAAGATTGTGGGACAGTTTGACATCGTGCCATCGATTATAAGTCAACAAACCAGAAACAGATAGGGATACAACTGTGTACCAGGGGAAAGTGGTGGAAAGACTTAATCGCCAAAACATCAGCCCGTATGATAAAATAAAGAAGAAAATGGTTCGGGACAGGTTGTGTGTAAAAAGAGGAATTGGTGGAAGTTATTTCGTGTGTAAAGACTTGTGAGTATGTTAGTGCAACGGTTGATATTTGACACTTGGTTAGTTGTGTGTATGTAAGTGGCACGGTAGATATGTTGCATGGGTTAAGTTGTGTGTATGTACTTATTAATCTGCTGTTAATGAGGTTATTGTTCTATATATAAGTATATACGATAATACAATACATGAATGTGATGGGGAGAATAGGAGCAGGTGTACATGACGGGTTTTGGATACCCGCTGTATGGAATATAATGAGTGTTTATAGAATAGTTTGCTGGAAATATGTATATTGTGAATATGGACCATGGTCCGCTCAGGGGTAAGGTGTGAGTGCAGCATATTTGCATGTGAAATGATATAAAATGGATTGCGTGTTCAACGTGATGGTATTCCGGAAGGTTTCTGAAATCCGAACTTCTTGGTCCAAAATATCGGTTTAAAACATTTACTTTCGCGCCAGAAGTAATAATAATTATCATTCAGCCATAAGATCCCTAGCTTAGACAATTTCGGAAATACCTAATTTCAATATGTGTTCGCCTGACAGAGAACAGCGGTACTTTGAGTTTTAAAATTGTTTGTAGTCGAAAAATGCATGTTAAGTACTTGTTTATTCCATCTCTATAATAAAAATATGTATAACCTTTAAAATAATAAAAAGAAAAGGAAAAAAAAACCGTTAAAACGTTGAATATATCAGGCGATTCAACATCTCTCCTCCTCCCCCCTCTGCCATATCATCATTATCATCTTCCCCACTTTAGCTGTGCCCCAAGAGCATAGGCCTTCAGGGAAAAAACACTGCCAAGCTCCTTGTGTGGCGTGCTGTCATCTCAAGTTCTTTCTGCGTCTTCCTCAGCATTTTCATTTCCAGGTTCCTAGCTTGCTTCTCCGTGTGTGTTTTTTTTTTTTCTGCCTACCTCTTCCTCTTTAATACCCTGGGAATTGCAGAAACAAGCATGGCCTCGTTAATAATGTCAAACAGTTTTCCACCAGTGTGTAATCCTAATCCAGTTCCTTTCCAGAATCTTCTTTCTCATATCTTTTCCACTAACACATTGTATGGTTCTTTGTCTTTAGGTCCACATAAGTTGATCTTGTCATGTCCCCTTCAGTTCCTTCTCTTCTACGCAAGCAACCCCTGATATAGAGTTCTGTGTAATATCGCGGGTTAAAAATAAAAACGTACCGGTACCAGGAAGAAACACATCTCCGTTTATGATACGGTTATAAATGAACCCATTGATGCCGATGCCTTGTTTGGCGCTTAACTTAATGTTTTTTTTGGATTTTTTTCCTGGAGAACGTGGCAAGAGCGCTAAGTGGGGTTCGTACCTGTATTTATAACTAAGGTGATAGTAAAGTGACCTAATATTAAAAAATTGGTCCCGATAGTACACCTTAGATCAGGGGTTCATAAACTTGTTACGATTTACAGGACCCCCAATGGAATTGCCAAATATGTCCCTATGAACCCCTATGCCAGATTGTCGAAATTCATTCATCATTACCGTCCACTAAGGCACCAGTATGACTTCCAATACTTTACATATGCTTTAACATCCCTGATATTGCATGGAGGTATATCTGCCGTCATCCTAATATGACCACCACGCTTGCACCATTGCTACAATATATGGATTCGTGGAAGCAAAACCTATGTCTGTGAGGCTAATTACATCCTCACCACACACTTCTAGGGATTCGCGCCTGTGGTGGAAACTTGTTGAGAACCTAACATCTGCACAACTAATCTTGGAGGAAGTCACTTGAACCCTAGGCGTTAGTTCTTTTACTTGGTTGACCAGTTGTCGTCCCCGAATAGGTTTTGGAAGTTATTTATGATCCCGTCTGAGTAGAGTGGATGGTGATATGTACCGTGAGAAATAAAGGTTGTTAGAAATAGATTTCACCGGGGAAATAGTTTAAGGAAGAAGTGTCTCCTTCGGAATGTGGTAAGTTTCTCTAGTCCAAGACCTTTCTATAACGACTATACATGATTAGTACAAGACAAACTTATCCCCCTCCTCATATATGTTATATATAAGTTTTAACTACACACACACACAAATTATGTTACTACAAAGAACACCACATACGTAAAAAAATCTAACGGTTAATTGGGTAATGGGTCTGGACCAACACTACAAAGTTAAGGTTTCTTTTGTTTTGTTTATTATCATTAAACTTGACAACACCCAAATATCCTTAAGAAAGATCAAATTAAAATCAGATTTACTTACATAGGAAAAAAGGTTAGTATGATCCTGTAACAAAGAAATATATTCGATCTCTCTCTCTGACATACAGTGGCCACTCCACCACGCTTACCTAATCTTGGTGCTAACCCTTGGAATTACAATGGTTCCTGAATATACAAATTGTCAGGTGTATTTCCCAAACTGGCCCCAGTCCATTCTCAAATAAATAAGATTTATAAGGTGGACGCCTAATTTGGTGGTTTATTCCTGGATGGACAAATGTCACCTCGAACCGTTAGTGTAGAAAAACCGAGATCTTGGGGTTCACAGTAAACAGAGGAAAATACTTCCAGTACTGGGAAACATCTGGTTGCAAAAAAACTGTTACAATTGATAAATGATGGTAATCCTATCGGCTGGCTCTAGGTGAGTGCCGATTCTGAAACAGCGTCAATTCTTGATGATACTCTTGAATACGACTGTCAGTCGTCAGATAATGTTATTGTTCTTTACAACCCCAGTGGGCTGATAACATTGGAAAAAAATATAATGCTGGGTTTTATGAGTCCAGTTAAATTTACTACGTTAAAATGTTTCTTGTTTAGCGTTGGCTCACAATGAAAAATTGGTGACACACAAGCCAAGAAAAAGGGAACATTAACCATTCTTCAGAAAAGAAGACCGAAAAAGACCGCTGGCTGCACTTGTGATCAGGTCTGCATGGAACAAAGAACATTTATGAAAAAAATGCTACTATTCTATATACACACGGACGGGGATAAGACAATCTCTTATCCACTCCGTCAGTCCTGATTAAATTTAAAAGGCACACGGTGGCTTTCTTTACACCTATACGGTCAGCTTTTTCGATAGCACGGCGATTTCAGGTCGGATGAAGGTATGCAACCCTCCCCGCCCCTTACTAACGCGCTAGCACATATTCAGTCAACTAAAAGCGGGTGGTAAAATTAACATTAAAACTGAACCTCTGGTATAAAATAGCTACACGTTATTATTTCACTGGCTTTAACCGCTAGAACTCTAATTGAATTATATTGGTAAAAGCTTTTAACACTTTAACACTTAAGCACTAATTTCTAATACCAGAACATCAGAATGAAATGATCCACACGAATGATATTAACACATTTAGCGAAATGGTTCTAGCTACTGCGTGCTTAGACTATCAGAAAAATTATGAGTGACAACTGATAGCTGGTTTCGGAAGACACAGTTTATATATCATCATATTTGCTCTGATCTATAGATGATGCTACTTTTCACACTATGGTGCGTAGCAGAGAAACAGAAGCATGAATCCCCCAGATGAAAGTTTTTACGGTCGCTCTGTCGGACGTTGCTAATCGACATTGTAACGGGGTTCTCCACGTAACGGGGTTCTCGGAGTAGGTCCTTTAGTATCATTTAAATTGCCTACATCTTCTTCCTATTCTCTCACGCCGCATCCTTTATTTTATTATCTTTCCTTACTTGTTTTTCCTGTATTTTTTCGCATTCACTCGTTTGCGAAAAATATTTTCTCTCTGTATTCTCAAAAATTTTTATCATTGTGTTTTATTTCTCGATAACTGGGATACGTAATTTTATTACATAGATGTCAGTCAGACGTTGGAAGTGCGGATTTAGTTGCCAGTCCATCTCAGACATCGAGGCCGACTTGGGTTCTGCACCTTCAGATGACACGAACACTCCTGAGTTAGTGATTCTTCTCGATACGTAAACACGCGTGAGAATGCTATGAGCGAGCCGACATCCGTCTGAATTTTTCACCGGTCAAACAACGAGTTCTGCGGCGGCCGAACGCTGAAGTAGGAGCGAATATTTTACACCTTATAGTCGCAGTTTTAGACGGTTGTCTGAGAATTTGCAACTGACACGCGCTTTTCCCGAAAACGTTTGTTTACCTACCGCAGGTGCGTAATCGCACTGGGTGGCAGTACGACATGCATTCTAAGTGAAACGTAGGTGTTATGGAAAGGGGGAGAGATCAGGGTTGGGCAAATAGTTCATCCCTTAGGTCAGCTGTTTCAGATATTAAACCTTGTTTGAAACTTTTATTTTCATTCTTTTCTAAATGACAATTCGCAGTCGACAGTGGTTCCGCGAGAGGTAGAAGCTGTTAAAAAATAAGCGATGTTTCTTAGTTTGTTTGCGAACAATTTGTCGAACTTCTAGACTTCATAAAATTAAGCGTATAATCTTAATGTTGCGATATCCTGTAGTGCTGTTGTTTTGAAATGTAACTATATTATTATCTAGTATCTTTGTGAAGTGATTAAGTGTTAAATTGCCGATTTTATTTCACTGTTAGATTTTGTGCAGAGTGCTAAATTTTATCTAGTCTTTTATTTTTCTAGTGACGCATACAGTGGAAAGCAGAATAAATTATATCTTTAGCGTACTAAACCAAAGCTAGCTATAAGGAATTTAATCTTAACTGCTCCCATACGACTCTCCTCGAGAATATTTTATATCAAACTTAGAAAAATGCTAGATGCGACATCAGTGAATGAGTGACGGGAATTTACGCATGATATTTCCCTAATTCATGATGATCGAAATTTTTTGGTAGAACTATTTTTTCTCGGGAAGGTTTTTTAAAAAATTAGAAGTCAAGCGGTCGGGCTTCTATTTAAAATTGTAAGTTATATTGAGTACATAAATATGTAAAATGATTTTATGTGCTTTTCTTTTATTCAGGAAATACTGGTGAATGACCCGAACTTTACCGGCGTTTAATATAGAGTTTTCATATTTGTGAAGAAATAGACAGTCCTTATTTTGAACCACGTGGGTTTTTTCTCATGTAACACCTGCCTGACAGTGCACATATGCAACAACAGAGTTAGACAGAAATACTATATTCCACTAACGGGTTTCAAAGACTGTAATGATCAATACTAGCCTTTGTTGCGGCCAGATCTTAAAAATTCTTTTCATAAACTCTCTAATGTAAAAGTGCTGACTGGCGGCGAGAATAGTTTCAATCAATAACATTAACGTTTTCCTCGACATTTTTGTCGAAGATAGATGAATAGTGAAAACCAGGCTATCTGTTGAAAGAAGTTGTTACCACTGGGTCATTCTTTACCAAATTAAGGACACCTCCTCGTGTTTCTCTGAACTCTGTGTGCCCGTTTAAACTTGCTTATCAAACCTGATTCAAGTGACCTTAACAGTAAACATCTAAAATTTAACTGGTGAAGTGAAACGCTCCTCCGAAAACAGTGGAATAGGACCCTGTAACCCTTGACATAGAGCTGGCGTGCCTATTTCGCTTTATCCAAAGAATTACAGGATTTCACTGTAGAGAAGTGTCCTACTACGGTTGCGCCAGACGGTGACACTACATCAAGTTTTTTGATAGGTAAGAGAACGTGTGCCCAGGCGGATCCCTGATGAATGAACCGAGTGAAAGTGACGACTGAAGGTGTTCGTTATTTAATGCACTAATGAGTTCTAACGTTGTATTAATTGTTCCTTTAGAATAATCACTGCTGTCTTCTGATCAGTCCTATTACCTTCTAAGGGGGACAATCTTTAGACCCCTAACAATATTGTATTTGTGATCTTTTGGGGCCATCATCTGTCGTCCTCATAACGGGGCTGTGGGCTAAACCTAGAGAGTATATATCATCACGGGCGCTATCCATCCTAGTAGCATTTTTCTTGAATTCTATGACTATCCGTATATGCTTTTCCTTGATTGTATCTTCTTTGGTGTTGTGAGAAGATCTTTTAAAATGATAATTAAAAATCTCTACTCTTAGAAACCTTAGAAATCGTGTTGTGTCAGAGCTCGCTCTAAAAGTATATATTTTATTTTATTTATATATTATTTATACTATTTAGTATTATTCCATATCACATGTTAAGTTTTCCAACCACGTCTGTGATGTTTAACTGTCGTCATTTTATGTGGCGTGCCCGTGAAGTAGTCTTGAGATAGATATGAAATTATATTGTCATGTCTAAAGTCTCTGGGTGGTCTCTACTCACGGGCACGCACATACATCGTGGACGACTTTGACAACACACGTATTACAGACGTGCGTTGGAAACCTCACTATAACACTCGAATATATATATATATATATATATATATATATATATTATATATATAATATATTACTATATACTTAGTGCGAGCTTGACCAACGAGCGCACTGATTTCTAAGTTTCAAAGAGAGATTTTAACATTATCAATTTAAAAAAAATCTTCTCACAAACAACACAAAAAATAGTATCATAGAAAGAAACACATATACGAAATAGTCATAAAATTTCAAGGAAAAATGCTAACACAGGATGATAGCCCCGTGATGATATTAACTCTAGGTTTAAGCCCACAGCCCCGTTATTATGACGACCAGATGATGGCCCAAAGAGTAACAAATTACATATTGATATAGGGTCTAATATCAGTCCCCCTTCCAAAAGGTATAGATCTTATTTCCAAACAGCAGTAGATTCTATCCGTAAAGGAACAATAATGACGTGTGTTGGTGAATTCAAGGTCGAGTGCATAAAACGAACATCCTTCAGTCCACTTTTCACACGGTTCTTTCATCAGGGATCCCTGGCACACGTTCTTACCTATCAAAAACTTGATGTAGTTCACCGTCTGGCGCATACCGTAGGACACTTCTCTACAGTGAATTCTGTATTCTTTGGTTTATAGCGAAATCCCAGGCTCTACAATTACAGGTCTATTCCACTGTTTTCGTCGAGAGCGTTCACTTCACCAGTTAAAATTTTAGATTTTTACTGTTAACGTCAACTTGAATCAGTGGTTGGATAAGCAAGTTTAAACGGGCAAACAGGAGTTTATCAGAAAACACGAGGATTCCCTTAATTTGGATAAGAATGACCAGTTGAACAACTTCTTTCAACAGATAGCCTGGTTTCACTATTCCCTCTCTTCGGACTAAAAATGGTCCGGGAAAATGTTAAATGTTATTGATTGTAATTATTCTCGCCGCCAGTCAGCCATTTTACATTAGAGTTTATGAAAGATTTAAGATCTGGCGCAAAAAGGCCTAGTATTTATCATTACAGTCTTTGAAACCCGTTAGTGGGATATAGATATTTCCTGTCTAACTCTGTTGGCATATGCAATGTCTGGCCAGTAGGTTACTTGAGAAACACACGGTGGTTTTCAAAATAAGGACTGTCCTATTTCTTCACAAAGATGAAAACTCTTATTTAAACGCCGTAAAGTTCGGTCACCCCAGTATTTCCTGAAATTAAAGGAAAAGCACATATAAATCATTTTTACATATTATGTAAACTCATATAAAACTTAACAATTTTAAATAGCCAAGCCGGATCCAGCTTGACTTTATTAATTTTAAAACTTCCCGAAAAATAAGTTATACAAAAATTTCGATCATCATGAATTAGGAATATCATTGCGTATTCCGTCCCACTATTCCAACTGATGTCGCATCTAGCATATATTAGAAGTTTTGATATAAAAATATTCTCGACTGAGTATTTTTAGCAGTTAAATTAAATTCCATTATAGCTACTTGTTTAGTAAGCCTAAAGATATAATTTATTTCTGCTTTTCCACTGTATGCGTCACTAGGGGAAAAATAAAGACTAGATACAATTTTGCACTCTGCACAAACAAAATCTAACTAGTGAAATAAAAATCGGCCAAATTTACACTTAAATCACTTCACCAACATACTAGATAATAATATCGTTACCCTCAAACACAGCACTACAGGGGATATCGCACAATTAAGAATTTAATACGCTTATATTTTATGGAAAAGTCCTAGAAGTTCGACAAATGTCGCAACAAAACTAAGAAAACTTCGCTTATACAGCTCGCTACTCTTCCGCGAACCACCTGTCGGGACTGCGATTTTATTGAGAAAGGAAATGAAAATAAAACGTTTCTAACTAGGTTTAATATCTGAAACAGAACAAAGGATGAACTATTCCCCTAACCATTGGAATCTCTCCCCTTCTCATAACACCCTACGTTTTCACTTTAGAAGCCAATGTGTGTACGTGCCACCAGTGCCGATTACGCACTTGCGGTATCACAAACTGACCGGGGGAAAGCGCGTAGTCAGTTGCAAATCCTCAGACAAAACCGTCCTGGAAACTGGCGAACCTATAAGGTGTAAAGATATTCGCTCCTACTTCAGCGTTTCGGCCGCCGCAACTCGTTGTTTTGACCGGGTGAAAAAATGCTAGGACGGGATGTCGGCTCTCTCTCTAGCATTCTCACGCGTTTTCGTCGAGAATCTAACTCCATGAGTGTGCGTGTCCATCTGAAGGTGCAGACCGAAGTCGGCTGGATGTCTGAGATGGACTGCAACGAAATCGCAGGTTTCGGCTGACTGACATCTATGTAATAAAATTCGACGTATCCGAATGTCATGAAAAAAAAACACAAGGTAAAAATTTGAGATTACTGAAGAAAAATCATTTTTCGCAAAACGAGTGATGCGAAAAATCAGGAAAAACAAGTAAGGAAAGATAATAAAATAAAGGATGCGGGTGAGAGGAAATAGGAAGAAAGATGTAGGCCAATTTTAATCGATATAAAGACCTACGTGACAGGAGTTAACTCCTTTGATTCTCTAGATACGGGCAAAATCTCGTGAAGAACCCCGTTTACACGGTTTTTAAGTCTTTGATGTCGATTAGCAACGTTTTTCGACAGAGCGACCGTAAAAATATTTTCATCTGGGGGACCTCATGCTTCTGTTTCTCTGCTACGCACCTATTGTGTGAAAAAGTAGCATCATCTATAGATCAGAGCAAACATGATGGATGATATAACTGTGTCTTCCGAAACCAGGTATCAAGTTTGTCACTCCATAAATTTTTCGGATAGTCTAAGCACGCAGTAGATAGAACCATTTCGCTAAAATATGTTAAAATAGCATTCGTGGGGATCATTTCATTCTGATGTTCTGGTAATAGAAATTAGTGCTTAAGAGTTAAAGTGTTAAAAGCTTGTTACCATTATATATTCAATTAGAGTTCTAGCGGTTACGGCCAGTGAAATAATAAACGCGTAAGCTATTTTTATACCAGAAGGTTTCAGTTTTAAATGTTAATTTTACCAACCCGCTTTTTAGTTGAATGAAATATGTGCTAGCCGCGGTTAGTAAGGGGCGGGGGAGGGTTTGCATAACCTTCATCCGACCTTGATAATCGCCGGTGCTTATCGAAAAATGCTGGACCGTTATAGGTGTAAAGAAAAGTCACCGTGGGACTTTTAAATTTAATCAGACTGTCTGACGAATGTAGTGGATAAGATGATTTGTCTTTATCCACCGTTCCGTTCGTGTATATACGAATAGTAGCATTTTTTTAATAAAGTTTTCTTTGTTTCCATTGCAGGACCTGATCTCAAAGAGCAGGCCAGCGGTCTTTTTCGGTCTTCTTTTCTAGGGAGAGAAATAGTTAATGTTTCTCTTTTTCTGGACGGGCTTGTGTTTGTCCACCATACATTTTTCCATTGATGAGCCAACGCTAAACAAGCAACATTTTAACGTGGTAAATTTTAAAACTGGACTTTATAAAAACCCGAGCATTTATGTTTTTTTTCCATATGTTATCAGCCCCTGGGGTTGTAAAGAACAATAACATTCTCTGGACGACTGGGACAGTTCGTATTCAAGAGTATCATCAAGAATTGGGACGTCTGTTTCATGAATCGGCAACTCAACTTGAGAGTCCAGCCGATAGGGATTACCATCAATTTATCAATCTGTAACAGTTTTTTTGCTTGCAACCAGATGTTTCCCAGTACTTGAAGTATTTTTTCCTCTGATGTTTACTGTGAAACCCCAAGATCTCTGTTTTTTCTTACATAAACTGTTCTAGGTTGACATTTGTCCATACCATGGAATTAAAACACTCAAATTAGGCGTCCACCTTATAAATCTTAATTATTTGAGGATTGGACTGGGTCCAATTTGGGAAATACACCTTGACAAATTTGTATATTCAGGCATACCATTGTAATTCCAAGGGATTGCACCAAAGATTAGGTAAGCGATTGATTGAGTGGCCCACTGTATGTCAGAGGAGAGAGGAGAGAGCGAATATTTTTCTTTGTTACAGGATCATTACTAACCTGGATTTTGCTTTAAAATTGTTTACTTTACTGGGTTTCGCATTTAGTAGGAATTCTTTCTTACTGTCTATCTGTAACATAGGGCTAACCTTTGACCTTTGGGTTATTAACTTTTTTGGGTTTTTTCTCAAGAGGGGAGGGCACATTTATTCAGTTATTTCCTATGTATGTAAATCTGATTTTATTTGATCTTTCTTTAGATATTTGGTGTTGTCAAGTTTAAGATAATAAACAACAAAAGAAACTTAAATTTGTGTGTTGGTCAGACCCATACCCAATAAACGTTAGATTTTTTTACGTTTGTTACGTGTCTTGTGTCACCCCATATCTGTGTGTGTGTGTGTTAAACTTATATTACATTATGAGGAAGGGAAAGATTGTCTGTGTACTAAATTATAGTCGTATAGATAGGCTGGACTAGAGAAACTTACTCATTCCAGAGACACATCTCCTTAAACTATTCCCCCGTGATATCTGATTTTCTAACACCTTTAATTCTCACGTACTTATCACATCCATCTCTACTCGACGGGATCCTAAAATTACTTCCAAACCTATCGGGACGACACTGTCAACAAGTCAAGAGAAAGAAACTAAGCCTAGGGTTTCAAGTGATTCTCCAGCTTAGTGTGCAATGTTAGGTTCTCAACAAGTTCCACCACAGGGGCGAATCCCTAGAAGTGTGTGGATGAGGATGTAATTAGCCTCACAGACATAGGTTTGCTTCCACGAACATATATTGTAGCATTGTGCATAGCGTGTGGTCATATTAGGATGACTGCAGATCTTTTTTTTTTATTTTTTTTTTTTTTTGTGTTTTTTTCATCAAGCATATCAGCGATGTAAAGCATTATGTAAAGTTTGGAAGTCATACTGGTGCCTTTTGGACTGGTATTGATGATGATTTCGACCCAATCTGCAAAGGGGTATAGGGGACATATTTGGCAATCCATTGGTGGTCTGTATCGTAACAGTTACGAACCCTGATCTAAGGTTGTACTATCCAGGACCAATTTTAATATTTGGTCACTTTACTACACTCTATATAAATACAGTAAGACCCCACTTAGCGATCTTGCCACGTTCTGGGAAAAATTTAAGACGCCAAAAACAAGGCCAGCGCTCATATGGGCTAATTATAAAACGTATATAAACGGAGATGTGGTTACTTACTGGTACCGGTGACGTTATTTTTAACCGAGATTACACAGTAACTCTATATCAGGGGTTGCTTGCGTAGAATAGAAGGACTGAAGGGACATGACAAGATCACTAATGTGGACCTAAAGACAAAGAACCATACAAGTGTTAGTGAAAAGATATGAGAAGAAAGATGATGGAAATGGATAGGATACACCACTGTGGAAAACTGTTGACAGTATTAACAGGCATGCTTGTTTCTGCATTCCCAGGGTAAAAGAGGAAGAGGTAGACAGAAAAAAAAAACACACACAAGGAGAAGAAAGCTGGAAACTGAAATGAAAATGATGAGAAGACGCCAGGAAGAACTTGAGTGACAGAACGCCCCACACGGAGGACTTGGCATGTGTTTCCATGAAGGCCTATGCTTCTTGGGCAGCTAAAAGCGGAATGATGATAATGATTGATATGCAGAGAGGGGAGGAAGAGATGTTGATCGCCTGATATATCAACGTTTTTTAACGTTTTTTTTCTTTCTTTTATTATTTTAAAAGGTATACATATTGTTATATAGAATGAATAACAAGTACCTAACGCATTTTCGACTACAAACATTTTAAAATCAAAGTACGCTGTTCTCTGTCACGGCGAAACACATATTGCATTTGTATCCGGATGGTCTAAGCTAGGGATCTTTATGGCTGACTTTAATTATATTTACTTCTGGCGGAAAAGTAAATGTTTTTAACCGTATTTTGGACTAGAAGTTCGGATTTCAGAAAATTCGGACTACCTTCACGTTGCACGCATCCATTTATAATCACATGAAAATATGCTGCACTCACACCTTCCCCTGAGGGGGACCATGTCATTCACAATATTCATATTTCAGCAACTAATCTATAAAACACTCATTTATTCCATCAGCGGTATCCAAAACCGTCATGTACACTGCTCTATTTCAATCACATGCATGTATTGTGATTCTCGTATTTACTTATAATATAGAACAATAACCCCTCATTAACATCAGATTATAAAGACATACACACACTAACCCATGCACATATCTCTACCGTGCACTTTCATACACACAAAATAACCAAATCACATATCTACCGAGCACTTACATACACACAAGTCTTTTACACACGAAACTTTTTTTTTTTTTTTTTTTACTCCCACCAATCCCTCTTTTTACACACACCTGTCCCGAACAATTTCTTCTTTATTTATCATACGGCTGATGTTGGCGAATATGTCTTTCCACCATTCCTGTACACAGTTGTTGTTATCAGTTCTGTTGTTGACTTATATCGATGGCACGATGTCAAACTGTCCACATTCTTCTCTCGCTGTTTCGTCCTCTATTTTTTTCCTTTAAATTTTTTGTTTTCACAATACATTTCTGTGGTCTTCTTGTCGTACATTCATACTCTAGATTAACTATTTCATTACTGCCAAGCAACAAGTCATTAATCTACTTGCCTTGTGCCAAAATATTTTGCTCGTCTTTATACCACGGCTTATGTGCTCCAAACAAATCTACACAGTCGCTTCCTCACGCCGTATACATCTACTCCATATCAATAATTTCCTATATTCCACACCGAAACACCTGCATTCCTGCCTTCACGCCCTGCCATATTACACCCGTTCTCACGTTTTATATTATGCGGCTACCATGCTCACCATTACGCTATGCACATACTGCGCTATTAAACCCCCATGCGCACCGATCACACCTTTAATTCCGTTAAAGCGTTTACACAAGTGTTGGACATTGGGAATTAGAACATTTGTTTCCCATTTAACCATCTATATTTATTTCACTTTAGTATACACACGTGTTCCCATTTACCATACATAAACTGTTTCATATTAGTTAATAAACATTAGTTCCTCATTTAACCATAACATAACTGTGTCACATTAGTAATACACTATTGTTCCCATTTAACCAATATAAATATTTCATATTTAGTAATACACACTTGTTCCCCATTTAACCACATATAACTGGTTCAGTTAGTAATACACATTGTTCACCATATAACCATATTATAATGGTTATCAACATTAGAAAAAAACACATTAGTTCCCCCATTTAAACCATATATAATGTATCACATTAGTAACACACACTTGTTCCCCATTTAACCATTAATACTGTTTACATTAGTATACACACTTGTTCCCATTTAAACACATATAACTGTTTAACGTTAGTAATACAACTTGTTCACATTTAAACCATTTATAACTTCACTTAGTTAATACACACTTGTTCCCCATTTAACCACTATATAACTGTTTCATGATTAGTAATACCACACTAGTTAACGATTTAACCATATATAACTGTTCCATATCCTTGGCAGAGAGTGTAAGAACTTGTTTTCCGGCAATGAGAAAGCAGAAATGAAATTGAATCAACTGATACTTGATCATGCCGGGGATAATGATGCCATTGTGAAATCAGGTTGGGGCTTCTTTGCTAGGGTAAATTGAAATGTGGATATATATATAGAAGAATGGGGCGTATCTCATGGAAAGAGATGAAAACAAATAAGGAGGTCCTAGAAAATCTAGGTATGAAAAGAGAACTAATGAGGGAGGTCAAAGTTCGGCAGTTAAAATACTTTGGCCACATAAAAAGGCATAACACCTTGCAGAAGACCATAACAAAATGGAGAGTTGAAGGCAAACGTGCAAGGGGAAGACAACGCTACAAGTGGGAAGATAACATCAAGAGATGGAAAGGAAAGAGTCTATCAGAGTGCACCACCAAGACAAGAGACAGAAGACGTTGGAGATCCATTACAGCCAACCTTCGTTGTGGAGATGGCAACTGATGATGATGTATGATGTGCAGAATCGTCGCCGAACATAATGCGGGGGCGTTCGACGATAACAACTTCCAGCACGAGAATGGAGTTAGAGGCAGTTACTGCCAGCCTTAACCTATTGGAACCCGGATGTCCCGAAATTTCGGGGTCCGTGCGTAAAAAAAATTCCTCTCCACGAGGTGACCGTAAATCTTGGTCCTGAGGACACCTAGCTTTAGGCAAAAATGGGGTGGGTGGGAATGGAAATGTTGTAAAAAAATAATGATGTCATGGAAGTACACATTTCTTGTAGAATGTTAGACCAAAATGGCGGCGCCACGACGTGAATATATTTTGCAATTTTTTAACTGTTTTCACAATGAAAAGGGCTTGTTGAAAATCCAGGAAATAGCCATTCTAAAAGGCTAACAACGGAATCAAGCTGTTGAACTTGTGCTCAATGATTCAGAGGATGATGAATTAGATTTAGTGGGTGATTATTGTGAATGTGACATCGAAAATGAACTCGAGTGATTGAAAATTTGTGAATCAGATTTATGATCAAAGCTAGTTCTAACCTTGTTCCTGGCCCCTCAGGGGATCGGGATATGGTGCAGGGGTGTGGAAAGGGGCGTATACCACACAATTTTTTGTATCAAGTAGATTTGATACAGGTTGATCTACGCAAAATATATTTAGACTATGTTTTACCGTAGACACAAACATTTGTGGGACGGTAGGGCTCTCAGAATATTCAGATTCATTTTCCTGAGGTAAAGCCATTGATTTTTGAACTTTTTCCTCGACAGTATTTCTGGCACATTTGGTGTGAGCAGACAATACCAGACGTGCTGAGCAAGTAAAAAAGCAAAAAAGCCAACAGCTACTATTGCTAAAAATTATAAGATGTAAACAGTGCCAGAGGTAAAAGCATTCTTTGACTGCGTTTCAAATGGGCACAGTGTGAATAAACCACGTTACGAAGATTAACTGGTCCAGCTTGTCTTCGAAACTTCATTTCGCAACCTCCTGGATTTTGCACTGTAATGGAACGCGATCGCTTTCTTGCTATATGGACATTCTTCATCTTGTTAGATGAAGAGGACCTGCTCCTGGATAAGCAGATAAAAAACTGTACAAGGCCCATGCTGAATTTGTTGCTTACAAGATTTCGATATTATTATTCACCCTCACAACCCTTGAGTTTAGACGGAGGGCATGATCCCCACTAAAAGCAGGCTTGACTTCAAACAATAATAAAATCAAAGCCGTAAAAGTGGGGAATAAACTGGCTTACATGGCATGTGAAGCGAGCTCGGGCTATATTCTAAATTTGGAAATTTACACTGGAAAAAACAGAGGATGTTATTGCAGAACTCGGTGTGGTTGGTTAGTGTCGTCATCAGGATTTTGACTTCAGGTGATTTGGCAAACAAAAAAACCATATTCTTGTCATGGACAGATTTTATAACAGTGTAACTCTCTTTGACAAGTTATACAGTGATTATGGAACACTTGCAGTAGGGACAGCAATGACAAATAGGAATTATTATCCAAAAGAATGTCAGGAAAGAAGAAAATGTGCATGGGGGCAATCATAATTTGTCTGTTTTTCAATAACATTGTTTGCCTTGTATGGTGGCTAACTGAAACTTCAGTAATAAAAGGGCAGTCACTGTGTCAGATTCTCAGTCCATGCTTCGACAAGTTCAAAATGGGTTGGCTAAAGGCATTAATGGAAAACTCCATAGAAGCTTCGAATCTGCAAGAGCTGACGTGGGGGGGTTGTAAAGTGGGATAATTATAAGTTAAAAAAAAAGTAATGTATCTAACTAGCACAAACGAGCGACAAAGAAAATAATAAAATAAAAAAACACTACCAACGTTACACACACAAGACCTTCGTCAGGGAAATAAAAGAAATCTAGAGCTAAGTAAGAAACATGAGATTTAACCATACATACCAGTTCCACATTTTACTTTACACACCTTTCAGACGGACCAGACGTGCGTGTTTCATACTGAGCTATTCACACCTGTTCAGAGAGATAGCCATAATCACGTGTTCCACATTTAACCATACATACTAGTTCCACATTTATCTGTATACACCTGTTCGGACAGTTATCCATATTCACGTACACCACATTAAACCATAAATTCCTATTCCACACATAACGATTTACACTTGTTCCACCCACATTTAACCATACATACCTGTTTCCCATTTTACTATGCATACCATGCATGGAGGCATATCTGGAGTCATCCTTATATGACCACCAGCTTTGCACAATGCTACAATATATGTACGTGGAAGTGAACCTCTGTCTGTGAGGCTAATTACACCCTCATTGACTCTTGAAATCATCCACACACTTCTAGAGATTCCCCATGTGGTAAAAATTGTTGAGAACCCAGCATTCCACACTAATTCTTTGGCTTTGACTTGATTCGCTGCATGCAGAAGGATCTCACTGTGGACCCAGTGATAGGCAGGGGAAGCTAAGAAGTGGCTCTGTGCAAGACGTGACAATTCCTTGGGAGATGTGGCGTGAGGTTTTTATTGGCTCTAGGATCAGTATAGTACTGACAATTACAGAAATAGAATTTCTGCAGAAAAATGGTGAAGTCCCAGTGTCTGAGAGAACTACTGGTATCACAAATTAGTTACGACTGTGAATGTTCTGATCTCGAAAAATTAGTAGAGAGGAGACCGACATAACTTGCCACCTCCGCTGTGTAACTAACTGTGATATTAAGACAAAGAAACAGATTTTACTTAACAATGATACAATTGACAAGTCTTCAAATACAATTTCCTTATTATTTATTTAGTATATACACTATCTACTCTTGTGCTGAAGGGTGAATGTTGAAAAAATGGAATGTAATGGATTTGTAAGTTTACATATGATTTACAAATATTTATATAGATATATAAATATATTACAACAAGTTTTCCAATTATAGGAACAGAATTTATATCAGCTGTGCTGTTATTCAATTATAGTACATGTATCAGCTGTGCTGTTAATTACGTCTATTACATTTATTAGCTGTGCTGTTAATCTTGTCTCTTTCTACGCTAATTCACGTTTTCTTCATTGACTTAAATGCTCACAATTGCCGACGTAAATGGTACTACTGTGTACTCATCTCTCAAAACGTTCTGTTCTCCTTAGTTCGATTGACACACCACCTGCTGTGGATCGTTCCTTTAGCCCACCCAAGACTGAGGGGGACTAAAGATGTAGCTCAGGTACAATCTCTGTGCTCCTGCGAAGTTTCAGGCAGCTGGATTGACTCGACATACGTCCTCAGGTTTGATGACACGAATAAAACCCTCCAAGCTTTAAACCGGCCAGATTTTGACTCGACTTAGCGAAGCAGGCTGCAGGTCAATGCCCTTAGGTAAGCTATAAATCAAAGCTGACAGCTCCTCTCTTCAGTCGGTCGTCTCTGGCTTCGTGTCTGTGTCTGGTGTGCGTGATTTAGCATAAATCTCGCCCGATTATATAGGCAGGTAACGTAACTTTGTACTGGTTAAGGAAAAGCGTTTTGGTTGGTTCATGGCGGAGCAAGATGATTGGTTGCATGCCAGTTTCGTCTTATGCCGTACATCCTAATTTTTATTCAGTTTTTTCCGCCATATTGCGTGAACAAGATGGCCGCGACCCACATCCGAAAAAAACAGGGCTTAAGTTTTTTCCTGGCGTAACTTCTTGTAATTTATTCTGGCTCAGCGACTGGTGAACGGTACTCGTTGATTGGTTGGGCTCTCGACATAGGGATTTAACAAAGTAGTGGGTTTACACAACTCGTTTCACGACAGAGGACCCTTACTTCCATTATATGGGGGTGTACGCGTAAAACAGTTTTGACCTTGACATTGTTTTTGTTGGTGTGACCGGTACTGTATTTCTAGTTAGCTATGGTCCAGGTTGAGAATTCCAGGACATGTGGCGGAAATTGTTTGTGAACGAAATATGAAATATCCGGAGCCGGCACTTGTGTGTTACCGGAGCCCGAAAGGGGAGACAAAGAATAGTAAAACTGAATCCCAAAGATGCAGCAATAGAGAATGCAGTCAGCGACCCATAGCTTGACTGCTTGCGCCAGGGTCAGCGAACCAGAGCTGACCAAGACCCTACTCTACCTCCACGTAGTGGTCCTGCAAACAGGCTGCATCACTGCAGTCTGGCTGAGAGAGTAGGGATCGAAGAGGGAAGGCAAACCCGGTCCCAAACAATGCCGTGCTGAAGTCGGATGTGTCGGCTGAAAGGCGCAGATATCGCAGCCCCGGTGTAAACAGACCTATTCAGGACGAACGAGGAAGAAGGAAGAAGAAGAGTGGCTGGGCTTGTGGCCAGTTAACACCACGCTGTAGAAAATTCTAAACCATAAAAAAGTCAAAAACAAAACAAACAAACAAACAAAAGACACATGGTCATAGAAAGACTTTGAGCTAATGGCACGAGACAGAAAGACTTGGCATAAGTTTGTTAAGGGTCTACGCGCCTTTGGGAAAGATGATGATGATGAGATGATTATGATGTGAGCCGGCCGTAGGACAGGACGAGCTGAACGAGTGCCCTGAGCGCTAAGGGCAAGGGGGCGACGGAGCTGGCGTGGAAATACAATCTTTATTTTTTTTTTTTTTATTATATCAAGAAGCTCGACGTTACCAACTGCTGTGACTGAATTCCCCAAGCCAAAGCACAGAATTTAAATCCTTTATAAGAAAATACTCAAAATTAAGTGTGAACACTTTAACATAGTGTGTGTGTTTTTACAGTATTAACTATCTAACACTGATGTGCAATTTTATTGGCGAATCTTACTTATACTTACTTACTTAGTCGTTCCCCTTCTACCGTGAGGTGTAGAAGTGCGGAAGAGAGGCCATACTATCTTATCGTTTGTCTTTCTCTGGCATGTTTCCATTCTAGTCCTCGGTCCTTCAGAGATTGTCTAATGTTGTCCTCCTATGTCTGGATCCCTGGCTCTTAGTTTCCTATATTTGACATGGTATCTGATCTTCTTCCATTCTGCAGACATGTCCAATCCATCGTACGAGTCTCGTAATTGAGACTCTTCCACTTGGGTCTAATAAATAAATAAACAACACACAAAGGTAGTTATCAGGCACTCAGTAAGAAATAAAGAAGTAGAAGACCAGACAACAGAAAAACAACAAAAGTGATAGGCTTACCAGGATCGAACCAGGACCTTTTCCCCTCTTATATGTTTATGTGTTCAAAAACGTTGGGTATTCAGATAATCCATTTTCTTCAACCGTTGACGTATCCCCTGGTGCGGGACGCATGCTGTCTCTTATTGTTTACTTCAACCTCGCATTCTCTATACCTGCCATTCTGAGGTATCGTGATGTGCTTTGTGGGCTGTAGTTTATTGCACACTACTCGCATTTTTACCTTATTTGTCAAAGGTGTTTTCGTTAGTTGGTTTCAGCGGTAGTTAGAAGTTTATTTAGTTGGGTACACATTGTTGCCAATTCACTTAGTCTTTGTTAAATCATCAACCTTCATGATTTCTCTTCATAAATTCCATGGCTTGAGCGATCATTTTAAACTTGCAATCTTGTGAGATCTCGCTGGATGTTCCATAGTCTGCGCCTTGTTACATCCCGTCTAAAGGTGCTCTGACGGCTATGTAATTTCATCTACTGAGTTTCTCCTGTCATGAGATATCCTTTTATTCCCTTCCTCTAAGCAGTGGTTGCAAATATCTTCCCTGGTCAAAAATGATTGTCGTTAATTTATGCGGTCTTAGGCAAACAGTTATTTGGCATTCCGATTTACAAAATTGACGCATGGGTGAACAAATGTAGGCTGAAATGATGTAATATTTTGTGGTATAACTCTGTCGCGTATTTATTGATTGTTTCACTGTTTCTCTGTGGCTAGAGCGATTGCTTGTTAGAGTACGGCCCGATGTAACGTTGGTTGATACAGTTGAAGACTTTTACTCATCAATTTGATACAGACTAAGTTTGTTCATTGGTTTGGACCACCAATGCGGAAACAGGGGAGGACAATACTGTCCACAATTGTGGCGGAAAAGGGGAGTCAATCCTGTCTTTCATTGTGGTCGTCGTTCACTGTTTCACACACCATATCACATCACACACTTTCACTTATTAAACCTGGCAGTTCACTCAAAAGTTGTCTATCAAATAGCAGTTTCTCTCTCAAAAAATTAGATGGAGAAGGCCATTCTGTACCGATCCTCTCATAGGGGTTTTTGTCCCGTTCAAAACCTAAGTTGGTAAGTATTTGGGCAGCATAATAATAGTCCAGAAGTATATGAAGTCCTTTAGGTCTAATGACAATTATCTCTCTCATGGAGCCGACAGTCTTGGAGTATACCTTCTACTGTTTGTTTGTATACCTTCTACTGTTTGTTTGTATACCTTCTACTTGTTAAAAAATAGACACTTGTAAGACAACACAATAAGGCAATAAAGAAACACTTGGACAAAACTAGATGTAACAGAAGAAATAGACAGTTCGGGGATTCAAACCAGGCTCATGCTTCTCTGAACTGCGCTAAATAAAAAGTTAATCGTTGACTCCCGAGAGGTGTTAACAGTGTTACCACCACCTCTTCTTAAAATTGCCAAGGGTTCTGTGGACGGTAAATAATTCAAGATACATGTTAACGTTTGTAAAGTTAATATCATACTTTATTCAGTATAAATTCAGTATAAGGGAGTTTTTTTTTTTTTTGTCGTGATAGTTAACAGCTTTCTAAAGAGCTGTTAATTTAAAAAAAAAATTAAGTTTTGTATCTCTGTGGAAATAAAAGTGTATAATAAAAAGAGCAGGACTGTAGTATGACTGGTAATAATAATAATAATAAATTCGGCAGTGAAGCACCTCCAAACACGGCGCATAAGTTCTTAGACAGAAACGCATGCTCTCCAATATAGTTCGTTGTGCGCCGATATCCTCTTAGCCACTTGCACATTATTTAGGCCCAACGTTCTTCCTTCTCTTATTATTGTTCTTCTGAGTGTTTCTTTTGGTCTTCCTTTTTTCCTCTTACCCTCAGGAACCCAAGTGAGCGCCTGTAGTGGTATTCTGTTGTTTTGCATTCGTAGGACATGACCGAAATATGACCATCGTCTTTTCCTTTTATCATCATCTCAGCCCGTAACCCGTCATGGGTCGTAGGGGTGCCATGGTGGAAGCATCAGCAGACAGGGTCCTCCACTGCTCTCTATCCTCAGCAATGCGTACAAGTGTGGAAAAACCGTGTCCTGCCCATTCTTTGATGTTATCAGCCCAGGATTTTCTCTGCCTTCCTCTTCTCCGTTTACCTTCGACTGTTCCCTGAAGGATCGTTTTCGAAAGGGAGTCATGACGAGTTACATGCCCAAACCAGGCAAGCTTTCGATGTTTCACTATTGACAAAAGTGGTTCTTGGTGGCCTGCATAGGTGTTTATCTTCCTCTAACATAGACATTTGTTTTGTGCTCTTTATAGCAAATGCGCAAAATTCTTCTATAACATTTATGCTCGAAAGCCTGAATCCTTCGCTCCGTATCTGCAGTGAGTGTCCAGCCCTCACACCCATACAAGAGAATAGATAATACAAGTGATTTGTATAATTTGATCTTCACAGGAAAACTGATGTTACTTTTCCAGATCACATTCAACCTTGTCATGGCAGCTGAGGCCATCTCAAGTCTTGTCTTGATTTCTTTAATTGATCTTCCATCACTACATATAGTGGACCCGAGATATTTAAAGGTGTTAACTTCTTCTAACGTTTGCCCATTTAACGTAATGTTGGTCGGAACATGTTTCTTATGGCTATTCACCAATATCTTGCTTTTTTCTATATTAATTTCCATCCCATACGTTCTTGTTACTTTCTCCAGTCTAGAGGTAAGGTCTTGAAGTTCTGATTCTGATCCAGCTATCAGAATCAATATCATTCAGCAAAAACGTAGGTTGCAACAGGGGGGGGAGGGGGTCGGCCTCAAATCGATTATGGTTGATTTATAATCGTAGAGAGCCTCCTGCATAATATGTTCTAGATAAATGTTAAAGAGCACTGGTGACAGGATACATCCCTGGCGAACTCCTACAGTTGTTTTGAAAAAATTCTCCAATGTCATTGCTTGCAAAAAACAGCACTGCTTGCGTCCTTGTATAGTGTTCAATGATATCTATGATGTTGGTATCAAAATTTAATTTTCTTATTATTTGACATAAGCCTTCATGCCAGACTCGATGGAAGGCTTTTGTGAAATCGATGAAGTTATGGTATAAAACGCATTGATGTTGGAGATGTTTTTCGATAAGTAATCTAATATTGAAGATTTGTTATGAGGTACTTCTTTTTGGTCTAAAGCCAGCCTGTTCCTCTGACAAGATTTCTTCTGATTTCTGTTTTATTCTGTTCAAAGTATCCTTAACATCACCTTACTTGGTATGACTAATAAGCTAATGGTTCTGTAGTACTTGCCACTTTTTCAGATTTCCTTTCTTTGGAAGCGGTATTACAAATGACTGCGTCAAGTCTTTTGCATTTTTTTGTACTCCATATCTTCTGGATGTGAGGACGCAAGTCATTGGTATTAGTGTTGGAACCCAGAATCCATTATTATTTCACCTATATGTGAATTCAGTTATTGTTTCATAGCGATGTTTATAAAGATTCTGCGAACTGTCACTGGTGTTTCTTAAGATGATATTCCACGAGTATGAAGGTTGAGAAATTGAGTGTCCTACTCTATCTACCATCCGTTTGGGAGTTGGAGAACTCTAGAAATCATTTCCTCACACTTCTAGGGATTTTCCCTGTGGTTATAAACTTGTGAGAAACCAGCATTTGCTCACTAATCTTGGAGGAAGTCACTTGAGCCCTGGCGTTAAAACTCTTTGGCTTTGACTTGGTTGACTGCATGCATACGGATCTTACTGTTTACCAGTGATAGGCAGGGGAAGCTGAGAAGTGGCTCTGTGCTGGACGTGACAATTACTTGGGAGAGCTCAGAACCATGAGTGAATAGGAAAAGTATTAGAGGTGATAGCGCTTTGATGTGAGCTGCTTTTGTGGTGTAAAACTTAGTTAATTTTCGTTTCATGGTTTTGTGCGCCACGCTGACCACTCAAGGCCGTAAATACTGTAACTAGTAGCAGTTAAAAACGTATAAATACAGTAATAAATTGCATTAAATTGCTTTAAGTAACAAGTATGTAAACTAGAAAAGAGGGAATTCATGGGTCTGTGAGTAATAAATAATTTACAAAACACTGGCAAAAATAGGCACTCGTAAAGAAAGGAAGAATGATGAAAGAAGAATATATTAATGAATGAATGATGCCAAAAAAAAAAAAAAAAAAAAAAAAAGTACT
>JAMPIV010019513.1:0-28322 GCA_024509875.1 Oreohelix idahoensis | reverse complement strand
CACCGCAAGTGTTCGCAGGGAGAGGGGATTCAGTCTGAGGATGATGACCCAGAAGTGATGCTTCATTCCATTCTTAGAGTGTATGGGGAGCATTGAAGCATCCCAGAGCTAAAGGCCATTTTTTACTCTACCCGGCAAGGTGCAAGGGAGTCTCTTTGGGAATTCTCCCATCGCATCCACGAGGTGTTTGAAAGTGCTGTAAGAGCACAAAAACAGAATATTGTCACTCCTTTGGAGCCATCCTTCCTTCGGGACCAGTTTGCTGCTTGTCTGAGAGATGATCTACTAAGAAAGTTTGCTGCTTGTCTGAGAGATGATCTAGTAAGAAAGTTTGCTGCTTGTCTGAGAGATGATCTACTAAGAAAGTTTGCTGCTTGTCTGAGAGATGATCTACTAAGAAAGTTTGCTGCTTGTCTGAGAGATGTTCTAGTAAGAAAGTTTGCTGCTTGTCTGAGAGATGATCTAGTAAGAAAGTTTGCTTCTTGTCTGAGAGATGATCTAGTAAGAAAGTTTGCTGCTTGTCTGAGAGATGATCTAGTAAGAAAGTTTGCTTCTTGTCTGAGAGATGATCTACTAAGAAAGTTTGCTGCTTGTCTGAGAGATGATCTACTAAGAAAGTTTGCTGCTTGCCTGAGAGATGATCTACTAAGAAAGTTTGCTGCTTGTCTGAGAGATGATCTACTAAGAAAGTTTGCTGCTTGTCTGAGAAATGATCTACAAAGAAAGTTTGCAAAGGAAATGATCATTAAAGACCCTACAGCATCATTCATGTCGGTGAGGGACTATGCCCTATGGTTTTTAGAGACTGAACATGCTTCTGGGGCTGGTGTTGCCTGTGTCGAAGTAGTGAATACAGAGAATGTACCAGATGCACATGCATTAAACATAGAAGTGGAGCGGCTGAGAGCTTAGGTGGCTCAATTACAGGCTAAAATTGATGCGATGTCTCAGGAGCAGGGGAGACGTACCAGGATAGTTTGTTGTTTTCATGTTTTCAATGCAGAGGACTAGGCCACAAACAGAATCGATGTCCACAGGCATTAAACTAGACCCCTCTGTGGCTGGGAGTCAGATTACAGAAGGGGAGCAGAATGACTCAAAGATAAAGATGGTTGGTGGTCGACCGGAGTGTGAGGTACTTATAGCAGGAAAGAAAGTCAGGTGTATTCTTGACACAGGGTCACAAGTTTCAACTGTTATGGAACAGTGCTTTCAGCAGCTTTTTGGAGATCTGGCCCAGGATGAAAGTAAATGGGGGTGACTAACTGCTGTCAATGGTGTCACAATTCCATATGCTGGCCATCTAGTGGTTGACGTCAAGATTGGGGAGTGTCATGTCAAGAACTGTGGCATCTATGTCATTAAGAGTGTCAATGGGCCTGACACAGCACCTTGTACAATAGGCACCAACATACTGGCGGAAGTAAAAAACATCCATTGCTTCCTCAAATAGCAAGCTTCAAGAAAAGGTACACAAGAGGCAAGGTTAGATAGAGTGAAGGTGTGGGTTGCAGGAGGAAGAAAAAACCCACATACCAGCTCGCTCGATCGCTACTATACAGGTGAAATGTAGAAGAGGCTCCAGATCAGAGAAGACAGTGCTTTTTTAATCCTCAAGAGACTTAGACCATAAAGGGCTGTTTATATGTCACACACTAACTGTACTCAGAGGAGGTTTCTGTGAGATCCAAGCAGTAAATCTTGGAGATGAAGACCTTTTATTGGCTAGGGGTGTTAGCTTCTTTATGCTGTTATACTACTTCTTCTTTGATCCATAACCGCCAACTGTCAAAGCAGTCAGCGGCCATCACGCCTGGTGGCGTCTTGTAGGGCAGCAACAAATTGATTCCACTTTGCTCGGTCGGCGGCCATCCTTTGTACAGTGCCCCAACTGTGGTTCATTCTTTGCATCTCAGCTTCCACAGTTCTCCGCCAAGTTGTTTTTGGTCGGCCTCTCTTTCGCTTTCCCTCGGGGGTCCATAGCATAGCTGTTCTTGCGATGGTATCAGGGTCCCTTCTGAGGACATGGCCAACCCAACTCCAGCGTCTGCCAGCTATGATGGTGTGCATGTCCTCCTGGTTACTCCGAATAAGTAGTTCTTGGTTGCTGATGGTGTTTGGCCAAAAGATTCGGAGAATTTTCCTTAGGCAGATTGTGTGGAAGGAGGACAGTTTCGACATTTCCTTCTCTGTTACTCTCCAACATTCCGCACCATAGAGAAGCACAGAAAGTACGCAGCTCTCATACAGTCTTAATTTGGTGTTTGTGCTGTACTGGGAAGACTTCCAAATGTTGTTGAGAATAGCAAAGGCTGTTCTCGCTTTATTCATTCTGTTGTTAATGTCCTTGCTTGTTCCGCCATCAGGTGTTACTATGCTTCCTAGGTAAGTAAATGTGTCTGTCTGTTCTAACTTCTGGTTCCTTACTGTTATTGGCTCAGGATTGCCCACATTTAGTGTCATGACCTCCGTCTTCTTCAGATTGATGTTCAGGCCAACCTGCTGGCCATACTTATTCAGTCTATCAGTTTTGTCTTGAATGTGTTGGTGTGAATGCGCGAGCAGTGCAATGTCATCTGCATATTCCAAATCTTCCAGTGTAGAAAACGTTGTCCATCTAATTCCTCTTGGACTGCCCTCTGTTGTCTGGCGCATCACCCAATCTATGACTGTCAAAAATAATGTTGTTGATAAGGGGCATCCCTGTCGTACTCCTGTTTTCACTTCGAAAGTTACATTACTCGATCCAACACTGCACGTAAAGTTAGAATAGAGGCTTTTTATAATGGAAACAATGCGGCTGGGAATTCCATAAGCCCTCAGAATTTTCCATAGGCTGTCCCTGTGTATGCTGTCGAAAGCCTTTTCAAAATCAACAAAGTTAATGTACAGCTGTCTCTGCCATTCTGAGCACTGCTCTATAATGTTCCTGAGGGCAAATATATGATCTGCACATCTTCTGTTCTTTCTGAAGCCCGCTTGTTCTTTCCTCAGTTTATGGTCAACTGCTTTTGAAATTCTCTGGATGATTATCCTGCCTAGTATTTTGCTGGGAACTGAGAGGAGGGTAATTCCTCTCCAGTTGTTGCAGTCTGCAAGGTCGCCCTTCTTGGGCAATTTGACAATTGTTCCTTTACTCCACTCTGTTGGTGTTGTCTCAGTTTCCCAGACTTGTGCAAATAGTGGTTCTAATAGTTCTGCTGCTAGTTCAGGGTCTGTCTTGAATAGCTCAGCATTCAGATTGTCGTGAACAGGCGCTTTTCCATTTTTTAGCCCTTTGATAGCTGTGATAATTTCTTCTTTTCGTGGAATGTCTGTATTTACGTCTAAGTCACTTTCAGCCTCAGGAACATTCAGCTGAGTCTCTGGTGGTTCCTTATTCAGTGTTTCTCTGAAGTGCTCTGCCCACCTTGTTTCCTGCCCCTGTGCTGTGGTGATGAGATTTCCTTGCTTGTCTCTTACTAACGTTATGTTGTTTGCACCTCGTTTTCCACTGATAGCTTTAGTTATTTTATAAACTGTGCTTTGTTCATTTTTCAGTGCTGCCTCTTCTGCCTGTCTTGCAAGGTCATCCAGAAATGTCCTTTTGTTAGCACGGGTTTGACGTTTTACTTCCTTGTCCAGCTGACTGTACTGTTCACTATATATTGCCTTTAACCTGGGAGACTTAGCTTCTGTTTTCTTCCTTTTCATTTCCTTTCTCTTCGCTATGGTGTTTAGCGTTTCTGGTGTTATCCAGTCTTGGCTCTTTCTTTCCTGGAATCCCAAGCATGACTTGCTGCTTTCTTTATATATTGTTGAGATGGTGTTGAATTTCTGGTCCACATCGTCGGTCTCTGTTCTTTCCTGGCTTTTGGTAATCAGATATCGTCTCTTTACGTCGACCACAAACGATTTTCTGGTGAGGGGGTCCTTAAGTTTCGTGATGTTGTATCTTTTCTGTTTGACTGCAACTGGTCCAGCAGCTCTGAGTTTCACCTTCAGTCTTGCTACTACTAGGTGATGATCACTTCCCACATCTGCGCCTCTTCTTACTTTCACGTCTTGTAGTGCATGTCTCCATCTGCCATTGATCATTATGTGATCTATCTGGTTTTTGTCTCGTCCGTTTGGTGATTCCCATGTTAACTGTGCTGTTATACAGTTCTCTCATATTTCCTTTGGCTGCAGCATCTTCTGCCTCTCTTGCCAACTCCCCAATATACTTCCTCTTGTCTCTTTTAATTCCTCTTTTTACTTCTTTGTTTGCTTCTGTGTACACTTCTTGAGACTCGGCTTTGGAACTTCTGGTTTCGCTTGTGTTTAAACGCTTTCTTGTTTTTTCTATCTTTTATCTTATAGATGGTTTCTGTTGTTATCCATGCTTTTTGTTGTCGTTCCATTTTCCCCAGTATTTCTTCACGTGTCTCATTCCATACAGTTTTGATTTGCTGCCAATAGTCTTCTGTATTCTCTACATCTTCCAGCTGTTGGAGCACTTGGAATTTGTTGGATATTGTGACTGCAAATTTGTCTCTTGTTTCTTGATTTTTTAGAAGTCTTACATGAAATTGTTGTCTATAATTTTGCATTGTTGCATATCTCTTGAGTTACATTTTTACTTTGGCTATCAGAAGGTGGTGATCTGATGCCACATCTGCTCCTCTATATACCTTTACATCCTGCAATGATGATCTAAACTTCTTGTTTATGCATATATGATCAATCTGATTTTCTGTTCTATGGTCTGGTGATATCCATGTTGCCTTGTGTATTCTCTTATGTGGAAACATGCTTCCTCCTATAGCCAGTTGATTTGAAGCAGAGATGTTTGAGAATAGTTCCCCATTTTCATTCATTATTCCTAGCCCATGTTTTCCCATGACTTCTTAAAAGCCGGTGTTGACTGCACCTATCTTTGCATTTATGTCACCCATCAAAATTGTGATGCCTCCTCTTTTTACTTTTTCCATAATTTCCTGTAGTCTAGTTTAAAATGCTTCTTTCACAGACTCTTCTTTGTCATTAGTTGGTGCATAACATTGGATGACATTTACATTTATTTTCTTTTTAGCTGTTTTAAAAGTAGCTGTTATTATTCTGGGTCCAATGGCTTCCCATTCAATGAGTGCTTTCTGTGCTTCTTTAGATAACATAAGAGCTACCCCTTCACTGTG
This sequence comes from Oreohelix idahoensis, assembly GCA_024509875.1. NCBI lineage: Eukaryota > Metazoa > Mollusca > Gastropoda > Stylommatophora > Oreohelicidae > Oreohelix > Oreohelix idahoensis. The sequence goes on along the minus strand of JAMPIV010019513.1, from coordinate 23,166 downwards.
GTGTGAACTTTCATCTTTATGTCCCGAGGACAGCCCCAGTTCACCTGTGATGAGTTTCTTCTTGTCTACCCCCTTCCACTTTGTTTCACACATTCCCAGAACCTCGATTTTATATTCCCTCATTTCTGCTGCTACTTGTGCCACTTTCCCTTGTTCGTTTAATGTCAGAACATTCCATGTGCCAAATCTGGAAGTTCTCCTAGAAGAAAGAAGGTTAGTCAGTAACACAGACTCCTTTCGGCTTTCTCTGTGCTGCATCATACGCCTCCCTGCAAGAGGACCTTCCCCTGTCTTGGATGGCTGTGTTTTATTTTCCTTAATGGACTTGTCCATGTTTGTTGAAGTTTTTGGTGGTTTAAATTTTTTACAGGATGGGGTAACCAGCCCCATGCCCAACCCTCCTTAGTCACTTTCTACGACATGCATGGATGGGAACAGTGTTACTATTCTTTGCTCCCCTTTCGGGCCCCAGTAACACACGGGTGGGTTAAATAATTACATATTGGTAAATTCTACATGTAGATGGGATTAGGGGCTCTTTGTTTTACAGGATCTGAAGACAGAAGCTAAGGTCATGGGGAAATAGAAAACTGTCCATACTTTACTAGTAAACATTATCCAGTCAAATGCATTTGCATTCTCTTCTTCTTGTCCCTCTCTTGATTAGGTCTCTTTCTTTCTTAATGAGCCAATTTCTGGAGATTTTCTTCATAATATTTTATAAGCCATTCCTGGTGACAACTACTGTTGTAGCTGCCCCAATACACATGATACAACAGTGTCATACACCTGAATGATTTTTACTGTACATTCACACCAGTTTCTCTAGATCAAGACCTCTATAATATTTTATATTCATGAAACAGACATTCATTTTGAACCTTTAAAAGCATGGACTGAGAGTGCGACATAAAAACTGCCCTGGTTACTGCAGGAACAGCCTCTATCTCCATTTTGTATACATTAAGCAAGTTTAATTAAAATTTATAAATAGATTTAATTTTTAAGAAAGGCCCACTCGCTGCTTAGTATTACATGGCATCTCTTCTTCTTCTTCCGTCCTTAGCCACCGACCGTCAAAGCAGTCAGTGGCCATTACGCCTAGTGGCATCTTAGGGCAACAGCAGATAGATTTTCTTTGCCATTGTTTCCCATCACGCCTATTGGCGTCTTTAGGGCAACGGCAAATCAACCCATGTGCTGTTGTTTCCGTAATCGAAGTGACTGGCAAACGGGTGATCAGCCCGTTGGTATTACATGGCATACTGTGCTGATATTTAAATCATGTAAACTTGTGTAGCCAAAACATGAATTTAAAATAATAACATTGTTGTTATACATACCTTTCTCATCTTCAAATAAGCATAACTGTTGTTGACTTTCTGGCATGTCCAAGAAGTCAGTATACCGTATCTCAGTTTTAGTACAGCTGTTGTCACAATCAGCCTGAAACAAATTTTGATCAATCCTGGCATTTATGACACATCATCATCACTTATAGCTCCCTAAACAGCCTAGATCATCAACAAATGTCTGCCAACTCCTCTTGTTGTATACTATCAGCTCAAGGTGTCTCCATGACTGACTCATATCTTTGACTTTTGTATCCAGTTCTCTACTATGTCTGTTTTCAAGTCTCCCAAAACCTCTTTTACTCTGGACATTTCAGAATGCTATAAACTAGAGCTATATAATAGAACTGCCTTGACACTGGAGTTGAAGATTGAGATTTTAGTTGGACTTAGATTTCTTTTTGCATTAATAATACTTGTAGTTGTAATACACAATATTAAAATGTAAAGGAGATGATGTTTTTCTGTAATCATGTTCTCATTATTGCCATCACTCATGCAATCAAGACATACTCACATGCACATACACAAATGAACACATACACTTATGTATACATGCACAGACAAATGCTCATGTACATACTTATAAACACACACATATAGAAATATATAGAGCACACAATTATGTTCTACATGAAATAAGACTCTATAAGGTCACAGTAAACTTTCAAACACAAAAAAACCATTTGAACCGTTTGTTTCAAAAATAAATACAGTTTGTCTAAACAATATATAAGGCTAGTTAACTGGCTGATATAGTTTGTCTAAACAATGGTAGATACAACATATAAAGTTAATTAACTGGCTGATGTAGTTTATCAAAACATCAGTACATACAACAAATAAGGCTAACTAACTGGCTTATACAGTTTGTCTAAACAATGGTACATACAACGTAAAAGGTTAATTAACTGGCTGATGTAGTTTATCAAAACATCAGTACATACAACATATAAAGCTAATTGATTGGCTGATTTAGTTTGTCTAAACAATGGTAGATACAACATATAAGGCTAATAAACTGGCTGATGTAGTTTATCAAAACATCAGTACATACAACTTTAAAGGCTAACTAACTGGCTTATACAGTTTGTCTAAACAATGGTACATACAACGTAGAAGGTTAATTAACTGGCTGATGTAGTTTACCAAAATATCAGTACATACAACATATAAAGCTAATTGACTGGCTGATTTAGTTTGTCTAAACAATGGTACATAAAACATCCCACCTCAGTATTAGCATTATGATTCTGGAAACTTCCATTACACTCCTGTTTACATTCATCAGATCCTGAATTTTGATTACAGTACATGATATATTTTAATTATTTCATACATTCTGACTGAATCTTTAATGTATTTTGACAATCAGTTATGGCTATTATAAAGTACAAGAATGTTTGAAACAATTTTTGTATCAATAGTTGCATAAACTCAGTAAAATACTTACTGATATAACAACGCACATACAAGAAGAGTCTTTGAAAGTTTAGACTTGTTCTTCTTAACAAGAGGTTGTTGTTGTTGATGAACAAGGGTTGCTGAGCTTGTCACCATTTTGCAGCCAATGCCAATTTGAAGAATTTTTGTGTGTTCTGAGGCTGTTCATTGGTTACTGAGTAAAGTGTTTGTGATTGGTGGTTGTGGCATGCCTATTTTTGAATGAATGGACTGCAGGACCTCCTTGGTAGTGGAGGTGACCTTGAAGTGATGGAATGTGAGAGGATAAATATTCTAAAGTAACTCTTATTTAGGCACTGATGAAAACCACAGGATACAGGCATATAAATATTAATTGGGTGATAACAAGCTCCATTGTGCATAGCACATTCAGAGGATCCATTAACAAATAGTACAGTGTTCAGTACAACTACCGATACCTGGCATCCAAACAACGCCTAATATATGAACAGAATAAGTCTGTTACCACCAACATCCATGAAATACTTAAAGCACAATTTTATGAGTTTCATTTTTGTTTTTGCTAACAGAAGACTTGACATTTTTCACAAATGAAAAGAAATGGAGTGCAATAGAAGCAATAGAAACCTATTCAACTCTGATTAAACAGCTTCACGATCTAGATTTTACAGATGAACTGGTTCACCTGTCCTATAACTGTAATCATATGTACGGCAGGATGAAAATATTTAATGAGAGGTGACAACAAGTGGGTCTGAAAATACACAGGGAGACAACAAACATAATGATAATAACTTCAGGAAATGATAAAATTATTGCTCTTGAAGAAACATCACAACAAGATGCAGAATCATATATACAACCAGCAATATAGACAACAATATTTTAAAAAAAGATTACAAAAGGCTACAACAAGAGCTTTGATTGTATTGGGAAACCATGGAGATCAAAAGAAAGTAAATCCAACAGAAAAATCTGAAACTTTCTAATTCGAATGTCAAGGTCAGTCCTATTGTATGACTTGAAACATGGAGAACAACAAAAACAACAATCAAAGAAGCTACATCCTGTCTTAAAATGGATGCCTGCATAGAATAAAAGGATTGAAGTGCTACGACAAGACCACTAATGTGGAACTGATGACAACTACCAGACAAGCATCATTGGAACCAGAGATGAGAAGTTGCTGGAGATTGACAGGAAACACACTGAGAACTGATGACAAATACCAGACAAGCATCAGTGGAAATAGAGATGAGAAGATGCTGGAGATTGACAGGAAACACACTGAGAACTGATGACAACTACCAGACAAGCATCATTGGAACCAGAGATGAGAAGATGCTGGAGATTGACAGGAAACACACTGAGAACTGATGACAACTACCAGACAAGCATTCCTGGAACCAGAGATGAGAAGATGCTGGAGATTGACAGGAAACACACTGAGAACTGATGACAACTACCAGACAAGCATCAGTGGAAATAGAGATGAGAAGATGCTGGAGATTGACAGGAAACACACTGAGAACTGATGACAACTACCAGACAAGCAGCAGTGGAACCAGAGATGAGAAGATGATGGAGATTGACAGGAAACACACTGAGAACTGATGACAACTACCAGACAAGCATCAGTGGAAATAGAGATGAGAAGATGCTGGAGATTGACAGGAAACACCCTGAGAACTGATGACAACTACCAGACAAGCATCAGTGGAAATAGAGATGAGAAGATGCTGGAGATTGATAGGAAATTAACTGAGAACTGATGACAACTACCAGACAAGCATTCATGGAACCAGAGATGAGAAGATGCTGGAGATTGACAGGAAACACACTAAGAACTGATGACAACTACCAGACAAGCATTCATGGAACCAGAGATGAGAAGATGCTGGAGTCTGACAGGAAACACACTGAGAACTGATGACAACTACCAGAGAAGCATTCATGGAACCAGAGATGAGAAGATGCTGGAGACTGACAGGAAACACACTGAGAACTGATGACAACTACCAGAGAAGCATCAGTGGAAATAGAGATGAGAAGATGCTGGAGATTGACAGGAAACACACTGAGAACTGATGACAACTACCAGACAAGCATCAGTGGAAATAGAGATGAGAAGATGCTGGAGATTGACAGGAAACACACTGAGAACTGATGACAACTACCAGACAAGCATCAGTGGAAATAGAGATGAGAAGATGCTGGAGATTGACAGGAAACACACTGAGTACTGATGACAACTACCAGACAAGCATTCCTGGAACCAGAGATGAGAAGACGCTGGAGACTAACAGGAAACACACTGAAAATACTTGTTGACAGCAATCTTACAAGTCTAGAGGAAGACACTAGAGACTGATAGGAAACACACTGAGAACTGATGACAACTACCAGACAAGCATCAGAGGAGAACCTCCGAATCCCAACAGATAATCAGAAGACGCTGGAGACTGACAGGAAACGCACTGAGAAGATTTGTTGTCAACATTCCTACAAGTCTAGAGGAAGGTCAAGGACACATGGAGAAGAGAACTGGAGACAGACAAGAAGAGGGTGAAGAAGACACAGGACAGGAAGACTTGACAAAAGTTTGTTGACAGTCTATGCTCCTAGAGATGCTCATGGGTGATGAGAGAGACAGAAATGACTTGTTGATAGTCTATGCTCCTAGAGATGCTCATGGGTGATGAGAGAGACAGAAATGCCTTTTGTTGACAGCCGTGCTCTTCATCATAACCCTCCACTCTCAAAGGAGCGTAGGCCTTCAACAAACACATGCCAAGTCCTCCTGTCACGTGCCATCATCTCAAGTTCTTTCCACGTTCTCCTCATCATTTTCACCTCTGTTTCCGCTCTCTTCTCCATGTGCTTCTTGGTCTACCTCTGCCTCTCTTGCCTTGTAATGCTATCAACACATTTCCTCAGTTGGTGTTTTATCCATCACCATCATCTTCATCTCATCTCTTGTTAAAATGACCCCTGTCTGGTTCATGTCATTAGTTCCACATTGGTAACCTTGTCATACCATTTTAATTCCTCTATTCTACGCAAGCACCCATTTATGAAAGTCTGTAGCTTTTTGGTTGTTGTCTTTGTTGTTCTCCATGTTTCAGAGTCATATAATAGTACTGACTTCACATTTGAGTTGAAGATTTTTATTTTTGTGTTGGATCCAATTTATTTTGATCTCCAAATATTTTCCATGAAAGCTCCTCTTGCTTTTTGTATTCTTATTTTGATATCACTGTCTGTCCCTCCAACTTTGTCTATATTGCTGCCAAAATATGTGCACAATTCTACATCTTGTAATGGTGTTTCTTCAAGCTCAACCATGTTATAATTACTTGCATTTATTCTCATTATTTGTGTCGTTTCCCTGTGTACTTTCAGACCCAATTGCTGTGACCTCTCATCGAGTGTTTTCAATTTGTCCTGCATCTGATTACGGTTATGGGATAGAAGAGCCAAGTCATCAGCAAAATCCAGATCATCCAACTGCTTAGTCAGAGTCCACTGGATTTCATTTCTGTTGTGTGTTGTCAATGTTCTCATTACCCAGTCTTTTGCTAGTTAAAAAAAAAATGGAGACAAGAGGCATCCCTGAAGCACCCCTGTTCTTATCCCAATTGGTTCTGTAAGCTGTCCTTCATAAAGAACTCTGCATGTCATGTCTTCATATGTTTTCTTGGGACCCAAAGACACAGCAATAGAGAATGCAGTCAGCGACCCATAGCTTGACTGCTTGCATCAGAGTCAGCAAACTAGAGCTGACCAAGACCCTACTCCACCTCCAAGTGGTGGTCCTGGAAACAGTCTGCATCACTGCAATCTGGCTGAGTGAGTAGGGATCGAAGAGGGAAGGCTAAACTGGTCCCAAAAAATGCCGTGCGGAAGTCGGATGTGTTGGCCGAAAGGCGCAAATATCGCAGCTTCGCTGTAAACGGGCACAACGTAACCAACGTCCTTTTCAGGAAGAACGAGGAAGAATGTTTTTTTAATTCCATTAATGATCTTCAGGGGAACTCCATAATGCCTTATCAATCACTAAAGTGATTATCTGTCCACACTGTCAAATGTATTTTCATAGTCCACAAATCCAATGTATAGTGGTGAATTCCATTCCAGACTTTGTTCAACTACTATTCTCAAAGTGGCTTTCTGGTCTGTACAGGATCTTTTTTGTTGAAAACCTGCTTGTTCATCTCTGTTTCTTGTCTTTGGACTCTTTTAATCCCTCGAGGATAATCCTGTTTAATACTTTTCCTAGTGCTGATAGTAACATTATTCCTCTATAATTTGAGCACTCTTGTAAATTTCCTGCAGCATCTTCTGCTTCTCTTGCCAACTCATCAATATACTTCCTCTTGTCTCTTTTGAGACAAACCCTTAGTTTATTTAAAATATATGTCAAATATAGCCATATCCTTAGTTCATTAAAAATATATGTCAAATATAAGAGAACATGAAATGTAGAATTTGTTGACAGCCATGTCCTTAGTTCATTAAAAATATATGTCAAATATAAGAGGACATGAACAGTAGAATTCCTCTTTCTTGTCATCATCATCATCAGTTGCCATCTCCACAACGAAGGTTGGCTGTAATGGATCTCCAACGTCTTCTGTCTCTTGTCTTGATGGTGCACTCTGATAGACTCTTTCCTGTCCATCTCTTGATGTTGTCTTCCCACTTATAGCGCTGTCTTCCCCTTGCACGTTTGCCTGAATTTTAGTCCTCAGTCCTTCAAAGATTGTCTAATGTTGTCCTCCCAGTGGACTCTGGGTTGTCCTTGAGGTCTGGATCCCTTGCTATTAGTTTCCCCATGCTTGTCATAGTAGCTAATCTTCTCCCATTCTGCAGACATGGCCAAACCATCTTAGTTGGAACTGTTCAACTTGGGTCTGCAGGGGGTGGGATTTTAGGCCTTGATGTATCGTCTGGTTGCGACCCATGTCTCTTCTTGTTACTTCAACTACCTTACTCAGATACCTCATTTCTGAGGTTTGGATCTGGCTTTTGTGGGTTGTAGTCATTGCCCATGACTTGCATCCATACATCAAGATTGGGACATAGGTGTAGCGGTATACAGCCATTTTTGTTTTCTCAGCAACCTTTCTCTTGCTGAGGAATCCTTGATTTTTGGCCTGAAAAAGTCTCCCAGCTGCTGCTTTTGAGTGGCCAATTCTTCTTTGATGCTTCCCTTCCAGTCTATAACAGCTCTGAGGTATTTAAATTGTCAACCTGCTCCAGGACCTGTTCTACCAGTTTAATCTGATTTCCTTCTTCTCATGATATCACCATGGATTTTGTTTTAGAGCTGCTTATGACCATCCCTCTCTTCTCCAGCTCTTCCTTCTAGACTTGCAGATTGGATTGGAGATGTGTCTCTGATTTAGCAATCAGGGCAACATCATCAGCAAATGCCATCTCTGTAATACAGACCTGTCTCATCAACAGTATAAATAACATTTATTATGTTACATATTTGTTGATAGTGGTTACATATTGAGTACAGGTTACATTTATGTTAAAAAGTTGTAAAGCATTACTGAGTAAATTGTCCCCAGCAGGATATACAGATGTGGAACTGGTCCTCATACTCTCTTTCCCTGCAGAAACATGACCATCTTCCTCACCTTCACTTTCTATCTTCACTGTGTGTCCCTGAAAACAAAATATTGAACATATTCAGGTTTGAAAGAAACCACTTTAGTCTTAAACATTGCCCCAGTGTGACAACTGCATGATAAATTTATATGTATGAAAATTGTTTTCATTTCTCAACTGTTTTATGTTTCTTTCCCTTATGAAGAGCTTACATTACATTTACATATATAGCACTGTTACAGGAAAAAAAACACAAAGAACCCAGCAATAAGTAATAAAATGTTCAAATAGACAATATTTTAACAGACTTCTCAGTTTAACTTACTTTGGCTGCATAATAATTTATTATCAAGAATTACAAAGAAAATTTACTTTAAAATCTGTACTGATGTCCTGTTTTATTTTTTGATCCAAGAATGGGATCTTCTGTTCCATATTTTTTTTTGCAATCTGAAAAGAAAAAATGAATTATATGTAACAAAATCTTAGACAATTAGTTACATGCTGGTTATTTGAGATATTGATATCACAAGAAATCTTACTGAAAGCTTTTTGTTTTTTTTAATAATGGTGAAAAAAAAAAATAATAAACTGAAAATATAAGGAAGAGTGATACATGTTTAATGGTAGTATGTTCAATGTCACATTCTAGTCTTTGCCATATTAGTTTTCTTCTGAATGATTCTGAGCTGTCAAGTGCAAACTGTGTTTTTTTTATTCAACTTTTAAAATTAAAACTTCTACCTATAATCTATCCATACCTGTGCTTTATACACAACAATAAGGCACTTGAGATAGTAAAATGTGAGAAAATTATAAAAATGTTAGAATTCATCAACATCGATGGTAAGGACCTGGGAGTTATAAACAACATGTACTGGTAACAAACATCAACTATGACAATAAGCAGCCATATAGAAACATTTTAGCAGATTAAAACACTGTGTTATACATGTTTGATGATAGTATGTGTTGCGTACGTTTTTACCTAGGGGGGTAGTCTTCAGTCCTGCCAGTGTACGCACCAGTCTTCATATAGTTATATTATTTGTGCGTTCGATTTATTCACGCACCGACGTGCACAATGCAGAGTATGTGTTACTCTTGGCGCACGGGTAACCTAGTTAAGAAGGGAGTCTGACGTCATGAGCTTGTAGGGGCAGGATGGACCATATGTCCGTGTGATATTTCGTTAATCGTGGCAAGTCTGTGGAAACCATTCTTTTGTTGGAATATTGGTCTTCATGTCGAAGCCAATATTGGGAGTAACATGTAAGTTGTCGCCCCTTCGTATTCTTATGATTAGTATATTGAAACCTGAAGTTTAAGGCTACTCCTTGATAAAGTCTAGCGGGAATACATATTGTTATGTTATTCCTAGAATGGACCATCGGAGCTGTTAGCCTCTGTGATCTATCGTAGAAGGAGAATTCCTACGAGGGAACAAAGTTATTGGATTGTATTATTCATATTAAAATGCCGTTATGCCAATGCCAAAGTCGTGGCATGAGTTTGTGGAGAGGTTAGTTAAAACCCAAATACTAACCAAGATGTATCTTCATGTATACACCATTGATATTATATTGAACATACGTTGTAAGGAATGAAGTCTTGGATCAAGACAGTCTTTTGTTGGATGAATGCGGGATTCAGTGGTATGGGAATACGTACTTAGTTGGATGTCCTCAGACAAGGTCAACAGACATTTATATCTTACTGTTCAAACATAACATGAACATTTTGGGGATTCTTATTACGTGAATGTAAGGAAGATGTTTGAAAGGGATCTGCCGCAATACCTAACCACCATCATAGATGTACATAATTTTCATCAGAGTATCATTACTATGCATCCATGTTGATCGTCTCCATCAAGAACATTGTCTCGTATTGTTAAACGTACTTCCGTCAATAAATAATGTTAAACCTTACAGTTTGCTTCAGTTCACAGCAGGCCTTGGTTGACATGCCTGAAGTTATGCATCGTTACCTGTTGAGCTAATTTTGACAGTTTATTTGAATTCGCGTCTTATCAGCACGATCTTACAGTCATCTGTAGAGACCCAGAAGAAACGGTCTAACATATGTCTATGATGGCATTTTAAACAGTTTGTGCTTTATTGATTTTTCTGAGTGATTCAGAGATTTTCAAATGTATACTAAATGCGTGTAAGGTCATGTTTAAAAAAATGTAACTTTTACCATTTGATAGCCAGAATCTAAGTTTCATTTAATATAAACATCTAAAAATGGGAATTTTTACAAAATATTTTTTTTTCTGCACTGTTCTTGAAATTAGGTATGCAGACATGTTACAAATGTTGCCTGAAAGTGCAACATTTTAGTAGAATCTATCACAGAATAATGAACTAAATGAAGGAAATTTGAAATAAATTTTCCCATTGAGCCACTTTACTTCATTCTGTGAGCAATAGATCTCTGCTGCTCCTTACCTTTTAGCATCCTGTCAGGTACAGTGTTGTCACATTTTATGCTAGAGAAGCACTAATAAGGACCTCACATAATTCAAAACTAGTATTCTCATATAATAATTATAGAACAAATCTAGTTCACGTTACAAGTACCATGTTGAGCTGATCATACAAAAGTACTAGTTTGGTCTGGCAGCTTTACAAAGAATGACTGCTACATACTTGGAGCAGAGACTAATGTTTCTCCTATATCATCAGCTGGTCATGTCAGTAATCAAATATGAGATAAAAATATTCATTCTGTCAATATTACAATGTAAATGTCTGGGAACACAATCAAAATGAAGAGATGCATCCTGTCATGGGCTGTGCATGAGATATACCCACTGTGACTATGAAGTACATGACTGGATCAATATTCATTAGATCCAGATATGTGATGGCCCAGTCAAAAAGTCTATATGCTTATAACCACAGACAGAAGACACCACCCACATGGGAACATAGTTGGCATAAAAGGAGTAAGAATAAAGAGGGATGTTATGAATGGCAGGTGAACACAGTTAAAAATAGATTCAAAAGAGAAGAGTGGAGTAAGTAAGGTGAGTACTTAATATTTTATTAGCAAGTCATCAACAACCTTGGTAGGCAGTGCAGAGCTTGAGGTAATGGAACAGTAGAGCTGGACATCAATCAACTAATAAATGATTATAGCAAGAATGAAAACAAATACAGCATCGTCCGACCATATATATGTACGTGGTCCCATAAGGTTATAGTAGAGTTCAGAAATCCCAATCGTAGGACGGGACATAGCAGATGTAACCGGACATAGCGAATGCAATAGCTTCCTACACGCAACACGTGTATCTCATGTCTCTTGTATACAGGACAAAGTGATTGCGATACCAGGCGTATAATGGTACAGTACATATGTAACCTAAAATACAGTATATATGTCTTGATAATCATATTAAATGCCTATGTTACTGGCCTATGTGTGTATTGTACTGTACTTTCTATCATTATTTTGATGTAAACTTTCAAAAATACATTACCGTGAAGTGCTCTCAAATGCAGCAAAACCAGGTCTGGTGATAGCAGCAGCAAGAGGCAAAGGAAAAGTATCAGTTTGGAAGTGAAACAAAAGGTAATTAAACAGCACAAAGGTGAAAAGCCAGTGAATGCTATAGCTCATGATTTAGGCATGTCACACTTGACAGTCATGACAATCCTTAACACATTAACTACCGAATTGAAAAACACACTGTGGCCGAATTTAATTTTTTTCCCATTTTCATCCTGTAGGTGTTTGCACAAAGTAAGCTGTAGTTTTCGTAATTGTGTACAGATTTTTATGAATTACACGTCATTTTAAAGATAAATGAATGTACTATTACAATAAATACCGGTTGTAACTCTAATAGAGGTTGTTGCTATTTAACGGCCATCCGATGGCCGAGGACTTGCAAAATTTTCACAATTATAACTGCTTGCGCCCCATCTCTATCAAAATCACAATTTCAATCAATGTGCACACCGTTTTCACTCTTGTCCTCGTCGCTAGATCTATCAGTCAATTGTTGAAACATGTTTCTATCCTATTCAGCCGTTAGACGAGATGTACACGCATTTTTTGTAGTCCTATCACTAGTTGCCACGGTAAACAGTTTTACACGATTTGGTAACTAATCCAAAACGCTGAAAAATATGAACATAATATCAATTTTCCAGAGTTCTAGTACAACCATGCTTTGGGAATTTGTTTTCCGGTGGCAACTTAAAATCTTGAACCAGATCAGAGAGTGTTTCAGTACATTTTACATTCGTTTTATTGCTAAAATTAGATTGGCGTTCTGAGCGGCTTGTGGTCCAAATGTGATTATTTTGTGAGCCGCTGACAGCGGCTTGCGGTAGTTAATGTGTTAAGAACAAAGAAAAAATTCTTCAAGCTGTTAAAGTATGTGTTCAGTATCTTGGCTATCTAGTCAATACAGGGACACTACATTTGTTGGAGGTCACTCTATGGTGTGAAATTGTCATGGCAGGTTTATATTTAGTCAGGATGATTGCTGCTCTATGAAGCACTCCTCACTGGTAGAATGAAACGTATAGCACAGACTATATGACGCATAAACATATAGTTACAAGGATTCATAGAGTAGCCTTTGGGCTTGATGGCAGTGTATACAGATATGTATTATTCCCACACTAAATAAAGCCTGGTTGTACACCAAGGACGTCCTGAGCAGGGTCGATTTTCCAAATGTCTGGTAGCTTGAAATCTCTCAAGAAGTCTCTGAATGGAAGAGTGGGACACTGCTAAACATCTTGCAACATGATGAACAGATTGACCATCCTGAATCCATGCCATGGCTCAACCACGGTCTACAGTGCTGAGACTTCTTCTTGGTGGCATGGCTAATGTAGTGATCATTTCGACCACTTGTCGTACTGATTTATTGCATACCAACGGCGAACACTCTTTACCGATGATCATTTTCCACGTGCATTCAAATTCAACTCACTTTTTCACCTTTTGAACTAGTGGGGCGTGTTGCAAAAACCACGAGTTTTTGCAGCAACAATGGCAATGTTCATGTGCGGGTTAAAGTGACCCAGTTTTTGGACATTTAAAAAAATTAACCTTGTGCACACAGAAATGTATACACATTTATCTGAGCTCAGTTTTAATGACATTTTCACTTGTCTTTACAGTTTGCCAATCAATTATATAAACCTTGTCTAAACTGAATGGCGGCCCTTAACTTTTGTCCAGTAGTCTAGATAAACTAGTGGAGTCTTGCAGAGGAACAACTAATTTGTTAAGGTATTTGAAAGGTAATGGATGGCATGCAAGCACTGAGGCAATGCTCACTTTTTATAAATCTTTTATTAGAGGAAAAATAGATAATGAAAGTATAATATTTGACTCTGCTGCACAGAGTTATAATATCAAATTAGACAGAATTCAGCATCAAGCTTTATGTACAATAGCAGGTACAATCAGATTAACATCAATGGGAGCTCTAGAGATGGCTTTAGGAATTCTACCCTTAGAATTATGGAGAAATGAGTGAAAACTAAATCACATGAACAAAGTTATGTTAGATACCTCTCACCCAGCACATACTGCTTTTACCAGATGTCAACTAATAACTCAGGTCAATCCAATGAATGCCAATAAATACCCTACAGGATGGAAGTGTATGGAGAAAATTGTTCATGTGGGTACTTTAATTACATCAATTAAAAACAGTTGTGAATATAAGCCAGTAATTCCACCCTGGGAGATCAAGACACCAGACATGGACTACCTAGCAGAAATACTTAAGAAATCAAATAATATAGAAAATATTAAGACAGCCAATAAATATATCACCCGTGTGTTACCGGGGCCCGAAAGGGGAGCAAAGAATAGTAACACTGCACCCTACCATGCATGTCGTAAAAAGCGACTAAGGAGGGTTGGGCATGGGGCTGTTTACCCCGTCCCGTAAAAACTTCGCACAGTGGGCTGATCACCTGCTTGCTAGTTACTCTGATTACGGAAACAACGATAGATTGTTTGGTCTGTTGTCCCACAAAGACGCCATAGGCGTGGTGGAAGCGATAGATTGATCAATTTGTTGTTGCCCTAAGACGCCACTAGGCGTACTGGCCACGGACTGCTTCGTCGGTTGGTGGCTAAGGACGGAAGAAGAAGAAGAAGAATAAATATATACAACAACAATGAAAAGACTGTGTATACACAGGAAAAAGACAAAGATTATGAGAATAAATGCAAGAAATGATAACGTGAAGTCAGTCCTATTGTATGGCTCTGAGACATGGAGAACAACAAAGACAACAACCAAAAAGCTACAGACTTTCATAAATGTGTGCTAGCATAGAATAGAGGGATTAAAATGGTATGACAAGGTTACCATCATGGAACTGATGACAAGAACTAGACAAGTGCCAGTGGAACAAGAGATGAGAAGAAGATGATGGCGATGGATAGGACACACACTGAGGAAACCTGTTGATAGCATTACAAGGCAGTCCTTGTTCTGGAATCCACAGGGAAAGAGAGGCTAAGGTAGACTCAAAAACACACGGTGAAGAGAACTGGAAACAGAGGTGAACATGATGAGGAAAACATGGAAAGAACTTGAGCAGATGGCACAGGACAGGAAGACTTGGCATGTGTTTGTTGAAGGCCTATGCTCCTTGGGGAGCTAAAGGGTATTGATGGATTGATGAAAAGAAAGCATTATTGTGTACACAGATGGATCCAAGGGAGAGGATGGCAAATTGAGGATAGGAATATATATTCCAATATGGTAAATGACAAAGAGTACAGAATCACCATCCATTTTCACTGCAGAGATGGTAGCAATACTAAACACACTAGATATATTCTCTAATAACTCTCCCAAGAAACTAACAATTTTAACTGACTCTCTTTCAATAATTCAAGCACTTAGAAACTTACGAGAATGCAGTAGACCTGATATAGCAGAGGAGATATTTCTGGCTACTACATACTTATATTCCAGAGGATGTTCAGTCTTAATTGCTTGGGTACCTTCACATGTTGGCATAGAGTGAAATGAAAAGGCTGATAAAGAAACCAGAGGGGTAGTTCTGATAACAATCTAATAAATGTAGCGATGAGTAAATCAGAGATTAGGAGCTTAATTAAAGATTTAATAACAGATAAATGGAAATACAATTTGAAAGGAAGACATGCATATAAGATGTGCTTAGCTCCAACAAGAAAATGTCAGATATCTAGGGAATTGAAAATTCACAGTAATAAGAAACTTCTCAGACTACAGCTGGGACAACGCTATTTCAGAACAGTAGAACCTTATTGTGCAGGATGTCTTCAAGACAATAATATAGAGCATTTCTTGTTAAAATGTAAGAGGTACAAACAACTGAGAACACTAATATTAGATTATTTGCAGGCATTAAATTTACCTATAAATATAGAAGAGGTGTTAAGAATAGACCAACCTAGGGAACTGCATAATATAGTCAAACAATATTTAACAAGAATGAAAGTTAATATATAGTAATTTGGAATGTGAAGGTCTGATGCTGTTCTTACAATACATATGATTTTTGACAGATGAAAGTCAATTAAATATCTATTAAAGTCAGTTATTTAACTAGAACCACAATGCCTTTACACCCCTCACCCTTAATATTATTCTTGTTTGTGTTTCTATTTGATTTTATTTTGTTTATGTTTTGTGTGTGTATGTTTTTTTTTTTTTTTTGCTTGTTTTTTTTTTTTTAAACATACAAGCATAATTGGTAGGCCCTAATTATGATTTGCCCTATTTATAATGATTTGACAGGTGTCGAGCCACTTTCTCCATTTCGGCAGTTGATCATATTATTTGGAATTGAAAACAATATAAATCCCGATAATAAATCATTAGAGGTTGAACGGGATATTTTTCATCATTAAATTTAGAAAAAAAAAAAATAATAACAAGATTCATCGGCCAATTTATCACGTTTGTATGTAGGTAAAACATTTGCACTTACTGAAGTAATGTTGTTGTTTAAGGCTTTGCATTCTAGGGGCGAGGAATGTTTTTTCAACCTAGATTAAAGTCCGGTGGTTATATCATTCGCGATTCAAAAATAACTCGGTTAACTGAAGCGCTGTGTTGATGAAATATAAGCTCGGAAAAAGAACTACTAGCATCCATCAGCTAGTATGAAATAGGACTGCTAGCCCGACTACGGTTGATAGACACAAGGTACTAAAAAGGACTAACATTATCCATCTCCTAGCGTGATGAAGCTCTGAAAAGGACTTGTCCTCAAAATGACTGCCAGTTACGCCAACGTTCGCGGGGTATCGAATTGGGTTTCCAATTGATAAGTATCGCACTACTATTATATATTTTTTCGCTGTCTTTCTTTCGCTGTTATTCATTCTTCCGTCGTTACATCGCGTTTTTTGCTTTTCTTTAGGTGTTTTTGCTGGTGTAGGCTTTAATATAAGTATCGCACTACTATTATATAGTTTGTCGCTGTCTTTCTTTCGCTGTTATTCATTTTTCCATCGCTACATCGCGTTTTTTGCTTGTCATCAGGTGTTTTTGCTGGTATAGGCTTTCAGCAAGGGGACCAGCTGTATTGGTGGATCCATGATCCATAAGTAGCAATAAAGTCACGTGATGATGACGATAAAAATATTTGATACCAGCTGACTAATACATGGTAGTCATCCTTCTCTTTATCAGGCTTAGCAGCAGCTCTTACGCTCGCAGTAACAATAGCCTATGTGAAACATGTTTGGGATTCAAACCCTCTACGCATGAAGGCATTCATGCTGACAGGATGCTTTATACAACTGGCTGGAACCTGTGGCCTTATGGCATATCTAGTTTTGGCTATATCACAAAACCAAGGTGTGTGTATTGCTTATAATTTTTTTTTGCATCTTTGTAATTTTTATTGATATCAAATGCTACAAGAAGTAAAACAAGAAATACACCTGATTGCGATCAAAAGTACATCAAAATATTAAACAAGAAAAGCACAGAGCAATTTTTGGTATGGTCAGTTGCTGTTAAAACTGGAAATGATTTAATTTTAAAAGAGCTTAGAGAATTTATTCTTGCCTTAGAGGGTTGGTAGTTAGTTGTTTTTACATACTTTTAACTTTTAGTCTTAGATTAGACATAATGTGAGACCATGGCTGATATTGATAAGCTTATGGTTCTCTGTAGTATGGTATTAATCTTTTTTTTTTGTTTGCCGTTGAGAGGCTTGGTAGTTTGTGATTATCTTTGATCATCATTCAACAAGGAGCCACCACCAAAGCTGGTATTCTTGCAGGAAACCTCCTTACTTGCTTCCATCTGCTCTTGTGGTGGTAGTTTCTGTTTGTTTTACATGATGATAATTCTAGTGACATGTACAATGTCATATTAATTGCCACTTCACATCACAATGTTTCACTTCTTGCTTTTGTAGTTATTTTATTATACAGACATAAATAAACAATGTGGATGTAGATGACATGCCAAGTGATTTTTTTGTTTCTGGTATGAGCACATATTGTATTACACTGCCTCAGATCACAATATGTCACTTATTGCATATGCACTTATATCATCTTGTCACATACAAGGGGATTGACATAAGTCTTGGGCCTGACCATGAAGGAGTCACAGGAGGAAGATGAAACTTGGCACATTTAAAGGTCATCATATTTGCACTGAATGTGTAAAGTACGCTTTGGTTTCTTCAATGGGTTTTCCCGCTACGGTGCACGGCGCAATGTACCCTATTGACCGGATCTGCTGCTCCAAAGATTTGACAAAACAATGGAAAAGAAGGCGGCCAGAGCTGTGATAAAATTTCTGATGTTTCAAGGAAAAACACCTACAGAAATACACAGGGAGATGGAACCAGTGTTTCATGATTCTTGTCCTTCATATACTTCGGTAAAAAACTGGTGTCAACAGTTTAAGTGCGGCCGCTCAAATGTTGCTGATCTGCCAAGATCTGGTAGACCAGTTTCAGAGTGCAACGATGAAAATGCAACAAGAGTGAAGAAAATCATTGACCAGGATCGAAAAATGACAATTGTGGAGATAGCTAGTAGAGTAAAACTGAATGAAAGAACAGTTTATAGAATTTTACACAACAGACTGAACATGAGAAAAGTGTGTGCACGCTGGGTTCCGCGACTGTTGACACGTGAACAGAAGCAAACGAGGGTAAATTGCTGTCAACAGTTGCTCAAAAAGTGTCAGTCAAAAAACTTTTTGGAGACCATGGTGACAGTAGATGAGACTTGGGTACACCATTATGACCCCGAATCCAAAATTGCCAGCATGCAATGGAAAACCCCGGGCTCCCCAACACCTGTCAAGCCGAGAGCACAGAAATCTGCAGGAAAAGTGATGCTGACTGTTTTTTGGGACGCCAAAGGTGTCCTGTTGAAAGATTATCTGCCTTGTGGCAACACAGTTAATGGACAGTACTATGCAGATCTTCTCACCAAACTAAGAAAGATTGTGACCAGGAAACGAGGGATAACGCGCACTCAAAATCTTCCTTTGCTTCAAGACAACACGCCATCTCACAAAGCACGGCTTGTGCAGCTAGCAGCCAACGATTTGAATATTGAAATTCTTCCACACCCACCATATTCTCCAGATTTGGCTCCATCAGACTTTTTTCTATTCCCAAATCTTAAAAAACAGCTAAAAGGAAATCATTTTGACAGCGATGAAGAAGTTATACTGACATGTGATGACTGGTTTAGTTTGAAAAATAGGGTGTTTTACTCCCAAGGTCTTTTCAAGGTCAAGCAGAGATGGCAGAAGTGTGTCAATTCAGACGGTGGCTATATTGAAAAGGAATAAACACTATACAAAATTTCAGCTCTCTGTGACATGTCCTTCATGGTCAGGCCCAAGACTTTTGTCAATCCCCTTGTATATGAATACTTGGCATGAATATAAAATGCCAAGTAATGTTTTGTTATCCTGCATGTGCCATCAATTTTCTGATATAAGCAGATTGTTCATTACACTGCTTCAGATCACAATATGTTACTTATTCCATATGCACTTATTTCAACTTCTGACATATATGCACACTGTGCATGAATACCAAATGCCAAGTAGTTTTTTTTTTTTATACTGCATGAGCCATAAATTTTATGGTATAAGCAGATTGTTCATTACACTGCTTCAGATCACAATAGGTCACTTTTTGCATATGCACTTATATCATCTTGTCACATATATGAATACTTGGCATGAATATAAAATGCCAAGTAATGTTTTGTTATCCTGCATGTGCCATCAATTTTCTGGTATAAGCAGATTGTTCATTACACTGCTTCAGATCACAATATGTTACTTATTGCATATGCACTTATTTCAACTTCTGACATATATGCACACTGTGCATGAATATCAAATGCCAAGTCATTTTTTTTTAATCCTGCATGAGCCATCATTTTCTGGTATAAGCAGATTGTTCATTACACTGCTTCAGATCACAATATGTTACTTATTGCATATGCACTTATTTCAACTTCTGACATATATGCACACTGTGCATGAATATCAAATGCCAAGTAATTTTTTTTTAAATCCTGCATGTGCCATAAACAAATTGTCTGGTATAAGCAGATTGTTCATTACACTGCTTCAGATCACAATATGTTACTTATTGCATAAGCACTTATTTCAACTTCTGACATATATGCACACTGTGCATGAATACCAAATGCCAAGTAATTTTTTTTTATACTGCATGAGCCATACATTTTATGGTATAAGCAGATTGTTCATTACACTGCTTCAGATCACAATAGGTCACTTATTGCATATGCACGTATTTCAACCTGTGACATATATGCACACTGTGCATGAATATCAAATGCCAAGTAATTTTTTTTTATCCTGCATGAGCCATAAATTTTCTGGTATAAGCAGATTGTTCATTCCATTAGTATTGTTTATGAAGCTGAAAATATTGATAAGTTGTACTGCGTTAGTCCTCTGTAATATTTTTATTACAATATATTATCAGTTCTTGTTTAACCTGTTTTTTTAAACACATAGGTCTATGCTTTGTTACATTTTTATAATTTACCCCTTATTAAATTTGTCAAATGCATTAGTATTGTTTATAAAGCTGAAAATATTGATAAGTTTTACTGCATTGGTCCTCTGTAATATTTTTATTACAATATATTATCAGTTGTTTGTAGTTTAACCTATTTTTTTTTAACACATATGTCTATGATTTGTTACATTTTTATAATTTACCCCTTATTAAATTTGTCAAATGCATTAGTATTGTTTATAAAGCTGAAAATATTGATAAGCTTTACTGTATTGGTCCTCTGTAATATTTTCATTATAATATATTATCAGTTGTTTCTAGTTTAACCTTCTACAAAATTAAATACTTTATCACTAATTGGTGTTGTGTTGTGTCTTTTCTGTGCTGCAGTTCCATTATTTGTTTACTTATTATAAGTCCCATTACAAAAGAAAGCAATAGGTTATGATAAGTTTTTGAACACCGCATTTGAAAGCTGGTGTTCTTGGGTGCAAGGTATACTTAATTCATCCCCATGTGGGTTATAATTTGGGTATATAGTATTCATCACTCCATATAGTGTATTACTTTGTTCTTTGTCTTATGTGTTGGCTCTTCCATGATGTAATGTATCTGCCTTTTGCTGTGGCAATGTTTAATGTATGTGGTTGTTATGATTAAAATTCATAACGATTATGTATGTATTATAGTAAGCTCGACAGGGCTCCATTTCTGATAATTTTATAAGGAATTACTCACTAATAAAGGAAGTGATGTCATACCGATATGGTGTAGATGCACACGTGAGTTTTGAAGCAGAAGATTGGAGTGATCGTCTGCTAAGAGAGATGTGGATTGTGTTTCAGTGTGAGCAGACATATGTGTGAAAGCTCCTGCAGTCTATTGTGTTTTTTCCTGAATCTTAACATCACTAGGGCATCAAGATACTATGTTGAGGTGTCCCTAGTTTCTTCGAATCTCAAGAAGTATTTATGACGACAATGTCTATTAAATGAAGATATATAATACAAATTGTGAGAATGCCAGGACAGCGTCTCCATAGTGAACATTAAGAAGACTGCCTATTACTTCATTTGACATTGGGCTTATTGTAGAAGTATGGTGTTATTGTAGAGGGGCACCACTGTAGAAAGTACGTTCCTGATGATAATAATGCCATGTAGAAAGAGGGTCTGATAACGCCACTGTAGAAGACTGCTATGTCGTACTGTTGAAGGGCACTACTGATAAGGTTCTGCCTTACCCCCCCCCCCCCCCCCCCCCCCCCCCCCCCCCTCTGATAAGTTCTAAGTTTATTGGTTGAACCACTGTAGCAGTATATATAGAACTTCCTTCCTGACACTGTTAATGTCTATAATTGTTACCCTTCTTATACACTGTTGCAATAAGTAAGACTTTCATAGAATGCGCCACACAGGCTGCAGTCACAAAGACATCACAGTAACGTATGGAGGAGTCAGGAAGCGTTGAAACGAATGGTGCAGTTTCATACTATTTATTACGATAACATCACATCGACATCAAACAAACATACTATCAATGGCATATTGTTCAAGCACATCATGGTTATAACAAGTTCAGTACATCTCTAATATCAATAATAATTGAGCAGCCTGCACGTATCGTAGTGTTAGTAGTATGTCAATAAGTTCTCTCTACTCTCTCTGGCGAGATAAGCCAGGTACGACTCTGGCAAAAAAAGCTGCACGAGTGCCGGGCTTCAAAACATATAATGTCAATCTTCTCATAGACGCTTCTCCATACCAGGAGTAAGTAACCTCAATAGTGCCGGGCTTCCAAATATATATAATGTCAATCTTCTCATAAATGCTTCTCCATACCAGGAGTAAGTAACCTCAATAGTGCCGGGCTTCCAAATACATGTAATGTCAATCTTTTCATAAATTCTTCTCCGTACCAGGAGTAAGTAACCTCCATAGTGCCGGGCTTCCAATTACATATAATGTCAATCTTCTCATAAATGCTTCTCCATACCAGGAGTAAGTAACCTAAATAGTGCCGGGCTTCCAAATACATATAATGTCAATCTTCTATATAAACGCTTCTCCAAACCAGGAGAAAGTCACCTCAATAGTGCTAAGTTCATGGCTACAAAAAATAGCTTCAAAAAGTACTTTTACCTGCACTGCAGTTCCAGGAATAAGACACAACACATATGCCATCCTTGGCTCTCAGAAAATATGTCATAATTATAACAGGGGAAAACTCTCAAACCTGTTTAACACACAAAGAACTATATTCCCCGTTCACACAGTCAGAGAAGATCGCTGAACACCTTCTCAGCTCAAAAACGCCCGGCCGACTGCCACGAAAAACAGTCTTCCGGTCCCGCGCAAATCATCGCGCATGTCCGGATGATCACGAGCCCTGAGTCGAGCTCACACGAGAATAAACTAGAACCTTCTGGAAAAACCGATCTGGAGAAATCTTAAATGACCAACTGACAAGACAAGGGAGCTAACAATAAATCTAACCTGAACCCAAAAAGTATACAATCAGTAAATTCCCTTTGACCATAGTATAAAAAAAAGGTAACATCCCTGGCTTAAAACAGACTGACCTTAACACTTATATTCTATGTCATGGAGCTTTTTTTCAAGTGAAGAAAAAACTTTATATCGTTAATATTCCATTAGTGGCGACGAACTGGAACGGACTACGACTTATGGAACACAAGAAGTATAAATGGAAAAGAACAGGAGCTGGTGGAAGAG